>JANHFP010006687.1:18616-29536 GCA_032468135.1 Calamaria suluensis
TGGCTGTACACCGCCCCGAGTCCGCAAGGAGAGGGGCGGTATAGAAATCTAATAAATCAAATCAAATCAAATCAAACTGGACGAAACCACTCATAATAGTTATAAATATTTTCTGTTTTGGAAGAATTATATTTAGTGCAGTATGTAAAACTATGGAAGTTTGATATAGGTTTGGTGCTGTTGCATACACCAGCCTCCAGATGGTGGTAATGTTTTAATTGTACACAAAATATTCCTGATTTTTGTTGTTCTTAGTAAATCAGATTAATGAGGTGTATCTCTGTTACTTGTTTTATGTTGAACTGAACCACGATTTAATAAAACAGGTATCAAAATAGCATAACCAATGTTAATCAGAGCTAATGATTTGATTAATTTGGGTCTACATTTTATGGTTTTAAGAAAATCAGTGTGTCAAACCATTTCTGTTACAATTTACTGCAGGTAGATTAATGTGAACAGTTTCCTCCTGTGCTTCTGCAATCTCCAAAGAAAGAGTCCTAATCTATATTGATATATTTGTTAGATTTTATATTTTTAGCTTCATCTTTAGTTTATGGGTTTTCTGTGACTTGTTATACATATCTGAAAAAGTTGTCAAGTCATTTGCAAGTGTAGCTGTGACACTGAATATTAAACATGTTGTTCAAAGTTGAATGTGTTTGATTGGACATTATTGCAAGTTTCCTCTGATCTGAGACTAGAGGGCAGCAGTGAAAAAGGGCTGTTTCACAGGTGCTGAATAATCTTTGATATTGTTAATCTTGAGAAAAAAATATTTTAACTATTTTCTGCAATGGGGAAATTACAGTTAGAGCAACTTGCAAATTGCACAATTTGATTTTCATTTAAAATAAGTCCTCCTGAAAATGGGCTCTCCATTTTCTAAGGCAAAGATTCTTTATGGGCTATCTGGCTATTAACTCTGCTGGAGTTCAAAGAATATGGGGGAAAGTGGTAGACATTTTCAACATTAACCTGTCTGAGAAATGTCTGCTCCTTATTCTAAAATGAATATTTTGACCATCCATTTTTTAGCTTTACTGCAGATTTTGGATGGCAGAGCTTCCAAAGATTCAGTGTGTGATTGTAGAATGGTGAGTCATGTTTTTATAGCTTAAATTGCTCTTTTTATTATAAAGTCAGCAATGTATTTATTGGTACTCACTTTATTAAGAAGAAAGGCAGATGTCTTTCATAGAATTTCATAATAATTTGTCTAAATTCAGATAAAGAATTCAGAATTCAGTAAGGTTGACAACTTAAATGTAATGAAGTTGGAATTAGATTTTATCAGTAGTATAAAAGTCATGAAAGTTTGAATTAAGATTGCCAGGGGAAATATCAACAACCTCAGATATGCAGATGATACCATTCTCATGGAAGAAAGTGAAGAGGAACTAAAGAGCCTCAATGCAGGTAAAGAAGGAGAGTGCAAAAGTTGGCTTGAAACTCAATATTAAGAAAACTAAGATCATGGCATCTGGTCCTCTAAATTCCTGGCAGATAGATGGAGAAGAAATGGAGGTAGGGACATATTTTATTTTCCTGGGCTGTAGAATCACTGCAGATGGGGACTGTAGCCAAGGAATTAAAATACACTTGCTCTTGGGGAGGAAAGCTAAGGCAAATCTAGACAGCATTCTAAAAAGCAGAGATATCACCCTGCCAACAAAAGTGTATACAGTCAAGGCTATGTTTTTTCCAATTGCAATGTATGACTGTGAAAGTTGGACCATAAGAAAGTCCGAGCGCCAAACAATTGAGGCCTACTCAATTGAACTTTGGTGCTGGAGAAGACGCCTGCAAGTCCTTTGGACTGCAAGGTAATCAAACCGGTTAGTCCTAGAGAAAATCAACCCTGACTGCTCTTTGGAAGGCCAGACCCTGAAGATGAAACTTAAATACTTTGGCCACCTAATGAGAAGGAAGCAATCATTGGAGAAGAGCCTGATGCTGGGAAAAATTGAGGGCTAAAGAATAAGGGGACGACAGAGAATGAGATGGCTGGATGGAGTCACTGAAACAGTAGGCCTGAGCTTAGGTGGACTCCAGAGGATGGTAGAAGACAGGAAGGCCTGGAGGAATGTTATCCATGGGGTCGCGATGGTTGGACACGAGTTTGCAACTAACAACAATAACATAAAAGCCATGAAGAGTCTGTAGTAAGCATGAGTGAATTTTTTTGTGTGAATTCTAACTAAAAACAAGTGAGAAGATTTTTATTTTTTTCTGAACATTTTATTGAGTAGTTGGAGAAAACAAAGAATATATTTTGCTACCTATTCCATATATAATTGGACTTGCATCTTATTCAAATCACAATGTAGCTTGTTTATTTTTGGCTTAGTTATTTTTATAAATTCAACCATAATTGTTCGTTAATCATGATTAAGATTTTATCATGACCTTTGAATCAATCTATTATGACTTATTGAACATTGTAATTAAAATAAACAATAACTTTGTATATGAACCACGATTTGTATGTATTCTTTGTGAGCCTTCAAAGGCTTAAGAAAGTTATATAAAAAATATTCTGTCAGTTAAATAACATCTTTTTTGAGTGACAGCTGAATCTTAATTAATTAAAACTCATTTTATAAAGACAGCTTGACAGTGTGCTTTATGAAAAAAGTATCAATTTTAAAAAATCTTTAACAGATAAACCAAAATGACTGTAGATGAATACATGCTTTGTTAAAACTTTGGATATACTCATGAACTGTTTAGATATTTTTTCACTTACAAATATTTTTGTTAAATTATTTATTTATTATAACATTTGCATCCCATCTGAATCCAAGACTTCCTGACACTCATATATAAGAAACACTATAAAAGTAGCAGGTATAAATTCTTTTTTTTTAAAAAAAAAAACACAGGTTAACAATGAAACTCACTGAAAATTATATTGAATATAGAACATAGAAGGTTGGAAGGGACCTTGGAGGTCTTCTAGTCCAACCATTTGCTCAAGCAGAAGATCCTATATCATTTCAGATAAATGATTGTCCAGTCTATTTTTGAAAGTCTCCAGTGATGGAGCACCCAACTTCTGACTGCAAGCTATTCCATTGGTTGATTGCTTAAACCATTAGGATTTTTCTCCTTATTTCTATGTTGCTTCTTTCCTTGGTTAGTTTTCATCCATTGTTTCTTGCCTTGCCTTTTTGTGCATTGAGAAATAGTTTGACCTCTTGTCTTTTTAGGAACAATATCTTTGACCCTCATCTTTGAATGTTGAAAGCAACATTACAAACTCAATTATTGTTGTAAATGGAAGACTACCTGTACTTAGGAAAGTGTTTCTATTCCTGTACTTTATAGAAGAAGTCTTTGTTCTTTGGATAATTTGTAAAGCTTGTAGATATTAATGACATTATACAAAAGTGCACTATTTTAGTAGTTTGTACATCAAAGCTAGAGAGACCTACTTCAACAGGATTCTGCTTTGCTTGATACCCCTGTTTTATTACATTGTAGTAAGCATGAATTTAAAGCTCATTTTGTGAATTATTTTGTTTCAGAATGTCCCTGTTGTCTCATTCTTTCATTCTAGCCCTTTACTCCATCATATTATTCTGTGTATTTTTATGGATCCCATTTGTCTACTTCTACTATGAAGAGAAAGATGAAGATGATGGCAATACATGTTCGGTAAGATGCTTATACTGCTGTCAATTACTTGGTTGGTATGCAGGGTGAATAAGAAGGGTTTGATTTCCTCATTCCAGTGGTACTTGAAACATTAAAATTTTTATCATGGTGAAAGAAAATAATGTTCTCTTACATAAACTGAAGCTGGGTTTACTCTGTGGATCCTTCCCCATCTGAATATCCTTATGGAAGCACACAGAGAGCTGCCTCATATACCTCTGTTTAGTTCAGTATAATCTGTTTTGACAAGCAATAGCTCTTTGGGAGAAAAGGGGGTGTAGAATCATACTGGGGCTTTTGCTTTTACTTATCCTTTTAACTGTAATGTCAGGATTATCTGATTCTTTTCTCTATGCAAAGCATATGCTGTATCACTGAGGTACATTTTTTGCCTTGTGCCCACAGCTTTAGGCTTCTTAAATCTGTTCAGAAAATGAAAATAAAATGCTTCTAAATATGACATTAATGATCAAAATTGGTAAAACTTCTGGGGTTTGGGCCAGGTTTCCTAAGTCATTATCACAGAGTGAAATGTATTATGTTTAAAAATGCTCATATATTTATATATAACTAGAATTAAAATCATAGCTTTATTACTATATTATACTTATAGCCTCTTAGAATAATTGCTCCTTTTTCTGTTTGGCAAATGTGCCTGTTAAGGCAGAATTGGAGACAGACTTTACAGTAAACCTTAATCTTAACTAATAAGGGAAGAAGTTTTAATTAAAGCTGAGTATTAATTAAGTGGAGAATGAATTCAAGCTACACTTGTACATGAAAATCTGCCCTACTAATTACAGTGAATAATATTTTCTAGACTGATTTTTCAAATAAAATGCTTTGCTTGGGACAAAGTTTGCTTTTGCCTAAAATTTGGAATGGAATAGAATAAGAATTCTTTACTGGCCAAGTGTGATTAGACACAAACAATTTGTCTTGGTGCATATACTCTCAGTGTACATAAAAGAAAAGATACATTCATCAAGAATCAAAAGGTACAACTCTTAATGATAGTCATAGGGAACAAATAAGCAATCAAATCATATTAAAAAACAGTCAATATAAATTGTAAGGATACCAGCAACAGGCTATAGTCATACAGTTATAAGTGGGAGGAGATTGGTGATAGGAACAATGAGAAGATTAATAGTAGTGCAGACTTAGTAAATAGTTTGACTGTTGAGGAAATTATTTGTTTAGCAGAGTGATGGTGTTGGGGGGGCACTGTTCTTGTATCTAGTTGTTCTGGTGCGCAATGCTCTATAGCATCGTTTTGAGGGTAGGAGTTGAAACAGTTTATGTCCAGGATGTGAGGGGTCTGTAAATATTATAGCATATAGCATATAACATCCAGCAGATTTTAATCTATTAAATTGAGATCTGTTAAATTGAGGGTTCACTATAATATAGTAAACTACTTAACATTTGTCTACAATCACAATTATCAAAATTCTCTCCCCCCACCTTTTTTATAAATGGAAGCTGTTGCCACTACATCATGGTTTGATTTTGTTCTTCTTTAGAAATTAGAAATTGGATTAGAAAGCATTTTATTAGTGTGATTGTAAAATAAATGAGAATAATTCCTGGCATTTAATGTTACTTTCCAAGTTGACAGCTGTAGCCAAGAAAGGGAACCAGAATTTTCCTGCTGATATAGTGAATTGAAACATTATTTTAAAATAAAAATTTTGCAGAGACTGAACCAGACAATGGGGCTTAATGGACCTTGAAATAAAATAGACAAAAATATTGAGGCATCTACTATGAAAACTTTCATTTTTCCAATAGAAAGGTCAGGGCATTCCATAGAGGACAGATCCTTCCCACATGCTCAAGTGATAGGGCTATTAAAAATTTGACATTCTTCCTATGGAAAGAGACAAATGCTTTTCTAGTTCTACCTTCAGCTAGTGTGCCATTGTCTTGCTTTTCAAAGCCAGGAATCCATCCATTTGTCGATTGATCCATCCATTTATTAAATGTCTATGCCACCCATGTTGCCATCAGGTGACATAACTTACAAGAAGTTAAAATAAAATATTATCAATATAATACAATATAAAACAATACAGTATAAAACATTAAAATAATTATTAACATTAAAATGAACAAGGATATCTAAGGAAGGAACCGAGTCCTAGGAGATGGGGCGGTATACAAGTCGAAAAAATAAAATAAAATAAATAAATATAAATAATATACAATGTGTTGGAGTTGTAGTCGTCTCTTAATCTAGTAACCACCTTCAGTATGAAATGCCACCATCAGAATCCAGGCCTTTTGGCAGAGGCAGGTTTTGAAGCTCTTTGGGGCGAATCTCACTACAAGGGACACAATGTTCCAGATTGTGGGCGCAATGGCAGAACAGAACAGCATATCTCTTCTGCTACTGCAAGTGTGGTGGGCCAATCCTTTTGGGGAGCAACATAATCCTTTCTTCTTTCTACTCTCTTTAGTTTTCTTGTAGACCTCTCTGACACATGGGGCCAAATAAGGTGGCTGGACCCCAATAGCATGATTACATACAACCTTGCTGCCATATTCTAGGTATTGACTGCTGAGATCTCACAGTTTTGAATACAGACCACAGAAAGCCACCTGATTTTCCTATGAGAAGAATCTCATCACAGAAATAGCTGTGATATATATCCTTAAAAATGTTATCATTTCCCTGTAGGAAAACGATACAGTAGGCTTACCATGAAAGGTTTTTATGTAGACATGGTGGACTTACCATGCTTTTTCTACAACACAGAACCTACCCAAGCTTTAACAGTAAAAGGGAAAATATATGGGAGACTTTATTAATTTTGGCTACCATTTATACATAATTTGTTCTTCTGTCCTCTTCTGTTCTTACCTTTCTCAAACATTTGTTTTTTGATCCTTCTTCCATGACCATCTTTCTGAAAGCAGCCAGCTCTTAATATATGAAAAATGTCAGAACTTTTCTAGAAATGATTCCAGAACTTTGTGGACAATAATATCCATTATAGAATATCTTGTGTCTTCCAGAAAAAGTAACTTCATAATATGTCTGTGTTCTGTTTAATGGAAAGTAGTCAGAAATTTGCTTGACTAATGAATTCTCATCCATCAATATATTGTAGATGTCTGTGGTTTTACAAAATATTTTAGATTCCTGATTCAGATTTAAAAGAGGCCTTAATTTTAATGTGAAAATGATAGATAATAGGAAGAAAATTGGGGGCATTTGATAGAGTTAATAAAACAGGGTTAATGAATATTGAATATTTTTCTGTTGAATAGGGAGGGTATGGATTGTTATCATTGTATAAAATTGGCTTTGTTATATATTAAATGAAATTCTTTAAAAAACGTAATTAGCAGCTAACTTACTATTTCTTCATATTGGTTTCTTATTTTTACAGCAGGTTAAAACTGCAGTCAAGTATACACTAGGATTCCTTCTGGTTTGTTCAGTTCTTCTAATGATTGGGTAAGCACTATGCATATATATACATAAATATGCATAGCTTATAAGAGTATGGTTTATTTAACTGCTCTTTTAGTTTTCAAGTTAGTTCATATAAGCATAAGCAAGTAATAATTCTTTAATCCTATTGACTGTTTTACATACATAAATTTGAATGGGTCATACTTTTATTAAATGTTTCTTATTTGAGACTACAAAAGAGCTGCAAACACAGTGAAAATTGGTATGTTTTCAGTCCTGGTGTTTTTGATGGTTTATGGATTTTTACCTCTCATTTTCAAAGTGGAAATAAATACTGTAAAAAGTTGGAAATAAATACAATTTTGGAAGAAAGTTGGAGTTGTGTTGTGATGGCATGGTACTGTTGAACTTTTACACTGTTCTCCAATTGAAGAGAAAAGTACTATGTCCTTGAAATATAACTGAAGGGAAATCTTGGAATTCTTCAACAACTTTTCTTGCTTCACAGTAGTTTTCATCAGTTTTTGAAATATACCACATCTTGAACGTAGCTGCCACTGTTCTTATTCTTTGTTGTCTTAGATGTTTATTCAGTTTTCACTGAGCTGTTGTATTAGGCTTATGCCTGTTCCTACCGGTAAGAGTTGAGGAACTCTTCAAAGTAGAGTAATGTATAGATTGATATAAAGTGAATTAATTACAGTTAGGTATTCATGCTAATGATTTTTTTTCAGTAACATAAAGTGACAATTAGATTTTGATTTTTGTCCCAACAAACTATTTAGGAATTATGTGTAGGTAACGTTCTTGATTAGACTGTAAAACAGGACAGTTTATCTCCTGTACAGCGTAAAATATGCATATAATTTTTGGTGATTCTAAAATAATAAATCATGTATGAGACTTGAAATATTATTGTATGAAGTTGCAATCTTTTGCCCAGATTAATTAAATACAGTACATGCCCAACACAAATGTCACTGTCTCCAATCTCTTCTCTAATATGTATCTTGAATTTGATGAATATTTATTGCTACCTTGATCACCACAATCACTCTATTTGACTTTTTAGCTGAGAAAGTTGATATTTAGATAATAAAAATTCAAAGGTAATACATTTTTGCTTGAGAAATTTAATGTTTTTTAATATTTTGAGTTCTATGAGAAACTAACAATTTTGATTAAAATAGTGTACTACCGTAGTTTCATGAAAAGGGTGATCAACATTTCTCTTTGCCAGTAAAAAGTTAGCTTTTAGAAATTGAAGATTTGAAATAGTTCCGGTTTTTTTAAGATTTAGAAAGGTAACTTATGAGCTGTGCTGTGAATCCATTAGAATACTGACAATGATTATAAAACAGTGTCTGCATATTCTTATTTAGATTATTGTAAAGAGCTCAGAAAGTAAAGAAATTCAGGCAGTATATTTTCAAGAAACCAAATATTGTTGTGATGAATAGATTGTCCTTTTGCTGTAAAACATTAATTTGAGTCCAATATTATTGGATTTTTATTTTATTTTTATTAAAAAAGGGTAGAATGAAGTTCTTATTTTTTCATGAGCTGTCTGAATATTGAAGACACCGCTAAAATAGTTCTTTTCAATGTGGTACAAATGCATACCTATTTCTTTGACATAAAATACCTGCATTGTAATGTAGCATATCACTTTTCATTTTCTAATTTTTAAAAGATACTTTCCTCCAGAAATTTGGGGTTGAAGGTTAAAGCCAATTTCTAGTCAACAATTCCAAGATATGCTATAATAAAAGGAGCAATAAAATATGTGATATTATTTGCTAAGATTTATTTAATCTCAATACTACTCCAGGTACATTTTTATTGTGATAAAGTGATAAAGTGTGTGTGTGTGTGTGTGTGTGTGTGTGTGTGTGTGTGTGTAAAAACAGATAGTGTCAAAGTAAAAAGAAAATAGAACTAGATATAATATATTTATTAATTTAAATATTTTAACTAGCCCGGATGACTGAGAATCTCCATAAACATGTGCACCCTTATGATTCTTTCCCAATTCATTTGATTCATCTTGTGAGATGGACTAATTGATTGTGAGAATAATGGAGAACACCACAATTAAAATATCTTATTTCCTGTTCATCCTTTATCAACATTTGAGTTACTTAAAAGGTATGGAGAAGTAGCAATAGCATTTAGATTTATATACTCCTTTATAGTGCTTTACAGCCCTCTCTAAGTGGTTTGCAGAGTCAACATATTTTCCCCAACAATCTGGGGCCCCATTTTACTGATCTGGAAAGGATGGAAGGCTGAGTCAACATCAAGCTGGTGAAATTCGAACTGCTGACAGCTGGCAGTCGGCTTCATTATGTATTCTAACCATTCTCATGTGACCCATGAAGTTTTCTGTGGAAACAAATGCTGTATACATTAGAAAAATTTGAATGAAGATATGCTTAGTTGTGAGTTCATGTCTCTTTTGCATACTTTTGAATTTAGCTTATGTTTATGTTAAGCATGCTGTACCGAAATAAAGCGCTTACACATTCCGTATTTGGCTGGTTGTCTCAGCATATGGCGATGCCTGGTTGATCTTATCTAGGTTCATAAGCTAAGGGGGATGAGGCTTGATCAGCATTTAAAAGGGAAGAGTCCAAACATGGAGATCTATAGGCTAGACGAGAAGAGTTAAAAAGCATACCAGAAGGTGGCAGTGGTAAGCCATTTCTGTGTTATTGCTAAGAAAACCACACAAGCCGGTCCATCAAATCTGTAGGAGTTAAACTTCATTTGGAACAGTTAATTTGCCTGCATTCGTGTCTTACTTTCTTTGAATTTCTGATTTATCACAAAAAGCACATGACTCATCCCAAACTAGAGATACTGCATTAATTTTAAAAAAAACATATGCAAAATCAGAAAATAAATAGCACTTACATGAAGCAAAGAACTTAAATATTGTTTTAGTTAGGTGCAGTTGCTATAGCATTTCAGTATTATTAGAACAATCATACATTGATTTTATATGTTCCATTTATTCCTGTCACAGAGCTTTTGTTCCACTGGATATTCCTAGCAAGAAAAATTCAACAGAGTGGGAGAAAATAAAACTTTTGTTTGAAGAGCTTGGAAGTAGCCGTAAGATGTTTTTTCTTGTAAATCAGTTGAATAATTTTGTATTTTCTCACTCTAAATTCCATTGGATTGGGGCAACTTGAATTTCAATATGTGTAAATTAATGAACTGCTAATCCTGGGGGAATAATATGGGTAGTACAGAGCTATCATTAAGTGTAGCTTCAGCATTGAAGACCTAGATACCATTTACCTTTTACTAGATGCAGAGAAATTGTGTTTATGATAGTTGATTCTGAGGAACTTTTGAAGAACTAATATAAATAACAGCTGGAGAGCTCTAAAGGTTTGTTTAAGGAGCTAATTTAAGAATGCCAGTATTACGTTCAAGTTTTATTTCATTGTTGAAAGTATAACATTCTAACAGAGAGAGCTGATGATTTGTAGTAAGATACCTCATGGAGTAGGAACATGGTGGCTCAGTGGGTAAGGCAGCTGAGTTTGTCGATCAGAAGGTCGGCAGTTCAGCAATTCGAATCCCTAGTGCCGTGTCCCAGCTTCTGCCAACCTAGCAGTTTTGAAAGCATAAAAAATACAAGTAGAAAAAATAGGGACCACCTTTGGTGGGAAGGTAATAGCGTTCCGTGAGCCTTTGGTGTTTAGTCATGCCGGCCACATGACCACGGAGACGTTTTCAGACAGCACTGGCTCTTCGGCTTTGAAACGGAGATGAGCACTGGCCCCTAGAGTTGGAAACGACTAGCATATATGTGCGAGGGAAAC
>JANHFP010006689.1:77074-88306 GCA_032468135.1 Calamaria suluensis
GACCTAAGGTCCCTTTCACAGTTATTGTTTTTGAGGGAGGTTTTGCCTGATCTGTACTTGTACCTTTGGTTTTTCCTGACCAGGTGTAAAACTTTGCTTTTCTCTACATTAAATTTCATGTTGTTAGATAAGGCCCATTGTTCAAATTTGTTGAGATCTTTTTAGATCCTGAGCTTGTCTTCTGGGGTGTTGGTTATATCTGTCAGATTAGTGTCATCTAGAAATTTCCTGAATCCTCCTTCTATTCTCTCATCTAAATCGTTTATGAACATATTGAAGATATTTCTGTATAATGATATTGTTGATATTGGAAAAATTAATAGACTATATATATATAAGATTCACACCAAATCATAACCTAATTGATATACATGTTTCGTAGATGGTACACTACTGCATCAATAATATCTAAAATGTATAAATAATAGAGCAACAGAAGATGGAAATGCCAGTAAACAGAATGGACATTTTATCACATGTAGTGGTTATGGAAAAACATTATACCAGTTGGAGTTCTATGTGCCCGCCTGAGTTTGAAAAATGATCCCAATTGATCACTTAAAACATCCTATTGGGGTGGGGGGCACAGATGTTAAAGAATAGCAGGGTAGAGATATTTTGACATGAAACCAAAAACACTTGTTCCAAGATATTTTCGAAGGATAAATAGACCTATCAAGTAAGTTTGGTCAAATGAAATATTTTTTTAAATGTTCCAAAGTATATTTCTAACCCATCAAGTATAATCCAAGAATTCATCACAACACTGTTTTAAAAGTTTAATAAATTAGAAATGAGGGAAAACATAAATGTTTCTTATCCTCTAAAACAATTTTTTGACTTTTTCTTAAACTTAAAAAAAAGTGAAATATTAAATAGCTCTCTTTCCGTTGCAGATATCTTCATCTTCCATTATATTGTTGAAATAAAAAAAGAAGCCTGTTCCTCCATCAGCCTCAAGTATTATGTGAAAATAGTAGGTCACACACACCAGGCTGTGGGCCAAGCTATTATAATTATATCACACAAACATAATCCTTTGGTTGTATATAATTGACTTAGGCACTTGTGCTCTGAGCTGAAATTCTATTATGTTCACCTTTTGGCTTACCGAAATGTAGACCCTGGTGTTACATATTCTCTAGTGCTTATAATAATTTTCTTCCTTTACCATAATAACGTTACAATTTCAGTGCTACCCAATGAATAAGTTATATTCAGGACAGAGAGAAAAAGAATAACTTTAAATGGTGCCATTCCACAGCTTGCAAATTATACATTTAAACATAGTAAGATTATGCTTTTAGACATAATAGCTAAATTTAACCTCGCGTTTAGAAGAGCAGGTCCCTGTAGTGCAGATGAATCATTGTCTTTATGTCTTGTTTCTGGACTCCCTGGAAGAATCTGAATAGCAACTACAGAAAAGCATGCACCCAAACTCATGTATCATGATGCAGGATAGATTTCTGCAATCTGGCAACTTCTAAATACACAAGTACTTCAGTTCCAGAGTCCTCCAGAATTGACCACTCTTCCTGGAAAATTCTGGGAATCACTGTTCCGATAATTTCAAAGGGTTGGGAATATTGATGGCAGAGAGCCATTGAAACATATTTCAGAGGACTGAAAGAACAACAAAAACCTGGCCTTTCAAAGATGATACTATACATGAAGGGAAAACCCTACTAATGAATGAATAATATTTGTTGGTTTATTCTCTGTAGTTTGTAGGAGTTTTGAGGAATCAATTTTCATCAGGCAATAAGATCTTGCTTTCATTACAGGTAATCAAGCCCCACAGTTGAATCTTTGCCTGATGGTTTCCCAATATTGTCCAAGTTCCTAAATCCAGTCACTCCTTCCTTGCTACTCTAGCAATAATAATCTTTTTCTCCAGTTTTTTAACTGGATCTTGGCTCTAGATCTTCCTGAAGGCAAGCAACTCTTGGAGTCCCCCAACTGAGGTGGAGATGCATTACTGACTAGGCATCAATGTTTATATCTCTCACTTATTCACAGTCATCTAGATAATTGGTATTATATGAAATTTTTGACCTTGAATAAGTTCCTTGAAAGGAAATTTAGTGACTACCATAAAGTAAGTGCATCACATTATATTAAAACAATGTTTTCCAAATTTACTACTTTCTAGATATGTAGACTTAATCTTCCAGAATTTTCAGTAAACAACATTTTTGTGGAGTGATTTTTTGTGTGCAGTGAAGGCAAAAACATTATTATGCTCCTTAGCATCTGATAGTTTAGGGATGAAAGTATTTATTGGATTACATGGTTTGAACTTACATATTGATTGTCTAGAGAGAGAAAAATGTTAACATGGAAGAACTAATATGTCCTCACTGAATTTTGAGTTAAGTGATAACTAAGGGTCACTTTCAAGTTACTTTTTGAGAGAATAGAAATGAAAGAGACTTCTCAGGAAACAACTGAATGAAAAACTGCTGGTGACCTTCTACTGCTGCACCATAGAGAGTATTTTAACTTACTGCAGCTGTGTATGGTTTTCCAACTGCACTGTGATGACCCAGGGAGTGGCACGAATGTAGTACAGCCAGATAACTATCACCAGTCTTTTATTTAAACCCAACAATGCTCCCCAAAGTCCCGGATAAATTCTTTGCCTGTAGAAATAGAGTTGTTACACAGACCTGAACAAGTTTGTGCTGACAAGATTTCAGTCCAACTTGCAGTTGATAAGAATAACATAAACAAGGAGTTCTTTGGCTGGGAACTGCTACAAGCTTGTCAGGAGATAAAAAGTCTTTGGAAGGAAGCCAAAAAACCACGACAGATATCTGATGAAGGTAAAGTTTGTTCCCAACAACCTTGCCCTTCACAAACTATCTTACTTATAGCCTAGCTTCCACTGCTACACCTGTTTACAGGGAATCAAGACCGTTTCCTTCCAAGGGGACCTGATTGCAATCTCTTCCTTTCTTTTCTACGCTGTCTAGGATGGGGAGGGGGTGGGCCTGGGCCGTTGTCTGAATGTCTTCTCTCTGGTTCTAACTCAACCCCACTCTGTCCAGACTGGTCTTGCCCTTCCCTATCTTCCTCCACAGACACTGGATCTATGGTCTTGCTCTCTGCCAGCTGTTCCTCTTCCACTTTGCAGTCAGATGCTGACAGAGGCATGACATGCACAGAGGCAGATTGGACAGCACTCTAGAGGGTTAACGTCATTGCCCAGAGGTTCATTGGTTGCCCTCTCCCCTCTTTGGAAGAACTTTATAGCTCCCACTGCCTTAAGAAAGTTCAAAATATATCCATCTCATCATGGACACCCTTTTTTATGAACTATTATCATCTGGCAGAAAGTACATGATAATAAACAAGGACAAATAGGGTGAAAAACAGCTTCTATCCCACATTAGAGAAAATATGGTTCCTTGTAGTAATAGAAAGCAGAAATGTATACTGAGTTTTGCAATCATTCTGAAGTCATTCTTATTCTGTTTGCAAATTTTCATAAAAGCTGTTCAATTTTATGTAAGTTTGAATCAGAATCGACAGTCTGATGTCTCCCCGTTGACAATTGTTGGAAATCAACAGCAGATTATAATTTTGTTTTACTATGCTGCTGAGTTTAATTAAGCTCTTAAATACAAAGCTATGAAGATATGAAAGAATTGTTTTCAATATGCAGAAATGATTTTCCCACAAAACAATAAAATTGTAATTTAAAATAGATGCAATTTTTGTTTTTGTAAAAATTCTGGTCATGGTTGAATTAATAAACTGAGAATTGCCGGGTTATTTTTTGGGAGACCAATAGGGAACACGTGGAGTGTTAATTAGACAGGGAAGAAGCAAGACATATAGACAACACAGGGATTTCCCAAATGCTGGTTTGTTATAGTATGATATAATAACATAATTTTGAAAGACAGCCTGAGTTTCTCTCTGATCTGTTTTACAGTATACTAACAAAATTAAGGTATGATTATCCTCAATTTCCTAGACTATATAATTGCTTCTCCAAGTCCCTCCTTAACAGTTCTTTCATATCAAGGTGATTCCTATGCTGCTTTACAGTCAAAGGTAAAACACTTCCTTACTGTTGCAAAGAAGACCTTAGCCAGAGATGCCATGAAAAACTCTATTTGGTGTGTGGAGGCTATTGGGAACTGGGTAGGAGCAAAGCAAACTTTGTTGTTGCTATTTGTCACTAACATCCAGTCTGTCAAGCAGAAGAAATCAGGAAATCCAGGCAGTTCAAATGAATATAAAGGTTTATTGCAAGTTTAAGCTCTCTACAAGAATCTGAACTACTAACAGTTAAAGCAAATTGGCAGTAGATAAGGGTCAATGGAATTCAAGGTGGACTAGAGGTAGCTCTCTTGTGGACATGATGATACATTTGATCCCTCCCTTGGGTTCAGCTTGGTCATCTACACAGGCAATCCATTAAGTTAGATCTCAGTAGTTGATGGGTATGGAGCTGATTAGTGACTTCAGGATTCTCCTGCACTTTATTTAAACAGTAGGTGAAAGCTGTAGCCTGAGGAGGGGAGCTTGGTTCAGTTCCAGTTGGAACACCAGTTATGGTCCTCCTACCTAGGCCCAAGGTAGGAGTAAATATTGCCTAGCAATAGTTACTCATGCTTTGATCACCCTGTGATTGGAATACTGTAGCAGATTCCATTGGGGTCTGCCTTTTAAGATGACTCCCTAGCTACATTTAGCTCTGAGCATAGCAGCCAGGCTGCTGACGAGACAAAGTTGCCACCGGAGAATAATACCTACTTTAAGATTGCTGAGCTCGTTACTGCTATGTTTCTGCACCACTTCAGAGTGTTGGTTATCATCGACAAAGTGCAAATGAGACAGCTCTGGGGTATGGCAGGCAACATCTTGCCAAAATTTAATCTGCCTATTCCCCACCCCTGGAGTGTGGCTGAGGTGCTAAGCCTTCTTAGGAAGACAACTTCCCCTGGATGTATACTGTATGTAACACTCCTTGCTTCCTTGCATTTCACAAGACAGTTAAAATATGTACTCATTGTAGAGTACTTAAAATCTGCCACAATCCCTGAGAAGATCCTGAGAAGGCATACTACAAAAAAAAGGGAGCATAACCTCAAACACATAATAAAAACTAAAACATGAAAATCAAAGTTTAAGCTCCAGAAACATGCCCACAATCAATCACACAGTGAAATAAAACAGATTTAACTTAATTATGGAACTGCAATAAGTCATGAGCTTCATTTCGGTAAAGACTATACTACAAGAGCAGTAAAGGCTGGGTAAAGGTTATTCCACAAGGGGAGCCTGCTGCAGAGTGTGCCATATAAAGGGGATTTTTGTTCGGTGCTTGCTGGGATACCTTGGAACTTTATATCATTTAACTCTTCAAAGGTAATTGCCAGCAATTTGAAGTAGGTCCAGAAATTTGCCAGCAACCAATGCAGTTGAATGCATTTATTGGTGGAATTGTTCTGCCACCAACCTTGCTAACAATTTTTGCACTAGTTGTAGCTCTTGGGTCATTATCAAAGGCAGCTCCACATAGAGTAGTCCACATCACAGTAGTCCAATCTGCTATTGTTCTGGGTATAAGTTATTAAACCCAGGACACCATGGTTCAAATGAGATAATAACTGGTACAAGATCATAAACTAGACAAATCTACTCCTAGCTGTGACTTCCACCTGGTACTTGAGCAAGAAGTGTGAAACTAGGAGATTCTCTAGCCACAAACCATATTCTTCAAGAGGAGTTTGGCACTGTCCAATGTAACTATTCAGGCTTGTTTTAACAGAATTCACAACACATGGATATGCAATTTAGTCATATTTCCCATACAGACAATATACAAATTGAGCCCATATATCAAAGGGCTTAAATTCTTCCAGAAGAATATCTAAGCATTTAACATAGGGCTGCTAGAGACATTTGTTTGAATCTGGTATTGAAATGGATGGAAAGGATAACCTTGAAGAAAAGGAGGAAGAACTGCAACCAAATCCATGGCCCAAAACTGGAAATCTGAGTCTGGGGCTGAAGTGTAATCTGAGAAAGCATTTCAGATCTGACTCTCCCTCATGAAAATAAAGGGTGGGGGAGAGGAAAGTGCATTCAGACTTGTAAGTTTGTTACTAGAACCTCATAATACAAGTAATATTAGCTTGCATGTCTTTTGTTTCCAAATTTGGTCTATCTTAGAGGGCTGACAGAGAAATTGTACCATTGTCTGGAAACTGCCAGGGTGAAATTACTGCAGACAATATGAATATATCTACACAGACAAATGAATATTGTAATAATGTTCTATTGCAAAAGTTGGAACCAAGTTACCCTTCTGGCCTAGGGAAAGCTGCCAGACAACTGGATTTTGGCACTGGTACATTAATGGGTTTAACAGAGTGAGGATCAGTAATTTCCCCCTCTAACGTAAAGTTCTATCTGTTCTTAGGTTTCTGCATTATCACTGAGACAGTGCATTCCAAAACATCTTAATGGGACAAGAGACTTCTGAGAGACATGATTAGGAAGCAAGGTGACAACTCAAGGGAAGTTTTGGAGATCTTGGTTATAATGCATTTTTGTTCATATTCCTAGAGATGTTTATAATGAAGCAGTTTCTCACACATCCAATACATTATTAGCTGACATTATTCAGAGCTGTGTAAACCCAGAGGCAGATTGGATGAGCAAGCATCTCATTAGAAATATTTATAGAACAACTTTCTCCAGTCTGGGGCTCTTCAAATGTCCTGAACTTCAGTTCCACAATTCACAGCTAGTATAGCCATGCTAGCTGTGAATTATCTGTTTGTCTGTTTAACACATATATGATCCCTTATCTGCCAGGAGGAATTATGAGAGTATGAAAACTGATCCAATGCATCTGAATTAAAAAAAAGATTAAAAGATTAGTAAAATGAAAGATAAGGGCTTGTTTAATAAAACAGATCTGCTTCTTGATTTTCAGTAATAGGAATACTAATAAACTCAGAATTAGAAGAGAACACTTTGGGTACTTTCTCAATTCTAATTCTAGCAAAACAGGAACAAATACCAGGAAGTATTTCTTTAAGATTAGACATTGCAGTGCCAGAGAGCCATTTCAGCATTTGCTGTTGGTTAAGATAGCAGAGCTTACTCCATATTGATTAGAGAGAAAGAGACCAATAGGGTAGAAAGGGCAGGCTGGTAATCCAGTTTGTTATTGGCTTCAGTCTCTGTTCTTGGCAGTCTTGAATGCCTTTCCTATAAGTTGCCCAGTGAACAGAACTGAGATCCAGTATGATTCAGGAGAGAAGGTTGCTCCAACAGCCCAACAAGAAAGATGAGTAGCAGCTAAAGTTGCATGAAAAACTAAATTTAGAACAGGTAAATTCTAGTTGACTTGTGGGCATTGGTTTGCAGATGATGCCATGTCTAGACAAAAACAGTTAAGGATTCTCAAATGTAATTATAGTCAATTTAATCCATGTCAAAGAGAAATAAATCTACTTAAACATCTCAAGAACCGTAAAAGTAGGTGATCCTGGCATCTATTCTACTCATATCTATCATCCCCATTAGCACAAATATCAGTTTGTTATCCATTCTGAAATTATGATGCAGATGGAACCAAACTATTAAAATATGTTCATCCTTTCAATATTTGTTTCATTTATTTAAAAATGCAATGCTATGCACTTGCACTGCAACCCATCTTACAACCACAACTCTGGAAAGCTCACATTAACTACATAAAATCAACATTATATTAAAAAATCCCAATAATAAAAACAGAAACAGAGGAACTTAGCATTATCTGATACAGCCAACAGCACTATCTTCTACCTCCAACTTCCAAGCACTTGGGGGTAGAGCTAGCTTTTTGTTAAACCTTTTAACTTCCAGAATTCACAGCCATCAAGAATCAAAATTCAAACTGGTTGAGACTTTATTTAAAGGACACTAAGTTGAGCAAGGATTGTCTTTCAGTTTGTAAGGAAAAAAAAGACATTTAAAAGGGATCATATGGAGTAATGATGATTATATTAATTTATGATTGGGCATTTATCTGCACGTCCATCAACACGCCAAATTATATTTTGTCCTTCAAATATATTTTCTACAGTCTCAGAGACATAAATTGAGAACATTGTGGTCACTAATAATTTTTCCTCACCCGACTGAGATACACATCCAAGGTTGTGTATGAAGGTTATCTACTGGAACTTCTAACTTGACAATGGAGAGAGAAGTAAAGCTTCTCCAAATGTTCATTTACAAATATTTACAGGGATGACAAAAGGAAAAGTGAAAGCTTTCATGATAGCTCTGTCTGAGGTACTTATTTTCTTAATTTGCAGTTACAGAGTTTGTTTTTGTTTTGTTTTTTAAAAACCCAGTTTCATGCTGCCTTGGTTTTCACAAGTTGCCTGTCAGTGCCAGACAGTTGGAGTTTTTTCTTCATATCAGATGTGGAAATTTTGTACCATTTTTTAGAGGAAAATGCCAAAGTATTTATGAATACAGTACTTTCTTGAATAACACAAATACTCTACTAGACAAGAGTTCTTTTGTTTGTGTGTGAAGGTCTACTGGTGTAATTGTATATGGGAATGACCTTGGGAGACAGGAGGAAGAAACAAAAACTAGGCTACAGTCAGATAAGAAGCAACTGAATCAGTGGTGAAATTCAGCCGCTTCTATCCGACTCTGGTGAACTGGTAGTACCAGCAGTGGGAGGCTCCGCCCACACACCCGGACATCCTATTTTTGACCCTTTGTGCATGTGCAGAAGGCTTTGTGCATGCATGGAGGAGGCACGTGTGCTCCCATTTATGAACCGGTAGCGAAGGTAAGTGAATTTCACCCCTGAACTGAACCCACAAAAATAATGATGTGGCAAACATCCCAGAAGGGACCCTCCCTAGTTTCTTCTACTGTAAAGGTGAGGGGAGGAAAGATGTACTTTCAGACGTGCAAGATGCTGTTAATAAATACAATAAAGATATAATATACTCCAAATTGTGCTCCTTGTTTGGACTATCTTGTGAGGTTGACAAACGCTTCCAAAGTGTAACCTCACCACATTTCGGCTCATTGTATATGAGATCTCAAGACAAATTGAGAAACCTTCCCCAAAACGAGATATACTTATCCATGAGAAAGTGGTGTGACCTTCTCAGTCCTCAAAAACCAATTCCTGCTACAGCTTCATTGCAAATTCCATGAATAATAACATGCAGCTTCATAGCCTATAGGGGTTTACATTTACATCTGAACTTTTAGATTGCATCTAAGAAATGACAAAATCTAATTCATCACTGCAATCACATTCTTTTCCCAACAAATGTGAAAGAATAAAGTGCTCATCCTGGAACCGGTCATTTCCTATCTAAGATGTTCAAGGGGAAAAAAAAGCTCTCATCTCTTCACATTGAATGCTAGCCTTTTGGTTAGCTTTCTCAATCCAATTCTGTTTAAGGAGGGCCCAGAAATTGATTTTTTTCCTTGTCATGCTAATAGTTTCTGAGGCTCATGGCTGGAGACAGAGAAGGAAAGACAGATGTTATCAGGAAACAGAAAGAGAGAGGAATGCATAAACTGAGCTTTAATGTCAGCTGGCTCTTCTCTCTACACATCTGTGCTTACACATTAAAAATGTGGGTTTTTTTTGTAATAATATGTTTGTCCAAGTGCCAGAATTAAAAATGCAAGGAAATAAAGAATATATGAATTGCACACAAAACATCCGTTTCCTCCTAATTACCTTGCATTTTGTTTCTCCAGCAATTTCTGTACAAGCTGCAAGAACAAGGCATATTTTCTGTTGTTAAGCTGTGAGCCTCAAACTCTGTGTGCATCATGAATTGCAGGTATAAAAGCACCATAGATCACAGACCAAAGATTTTCAGATATTTACAGCCTTCCCACTCTTAGGGTTAGACTTTTGCTCCATCACATTCCTATTAATCAGCTGTTGTCTTCCACACAATAGTAAACACATGCCATATATAAATGTCCAATACTATCTGCAAGGAGAAACGTGCTCTATTTTGGTAGATTCTCGCACAGAATTTAGAATCCTGATTATGCCAGAAACTTGAAAAAGTACAGCAGGTTTCCTACTGAAGACGTTAACTTTCTTTATACATGATGAATGATGAACTGACCAACAGTGATGAGACAGATGAGTGAAGCTAATGAATGAATGAAGCTTTGCTTTAGAACAGGGGTCTCCAACCTTGGCAAGTTCACGACTTTTGGACTTAAATTCCCAATTCTTAAATTCTGGGAGTTGAAGTCCACAAGTCATAAAGTTGCCAAGATTGGAGACCCCTACTTTAGAATAAGATGGTTGGAAAGGACCTTGGAGGTCTTAAAGTCCGACTCCCTGATTAGGCAGGAAACCATATACCATCTCAGACATATGGTTGTCCAATCTGTTCTTAAAAAACTTCCAGTGTTGAAGCATTCACAACTTCTGGAGCCAATGAGCTTTGATTTCCCATGTATATGATTCTAATAGAACATGGGATAGTTGTGTGACTAGGAAGGTATTTGAAGAAAGAGAATATCTGAAATCATAAGAAGAAATAAAATGGCAAATAAGGAACTACTTCCAAATATTTCAGCCCTTATATTTTTTTTCCTCCAAGCCTTTTGATGTCATTTCTCTATTCATTTGCTCACTCATTCATGCCAGTAGCAGCCAACTAAATGTGGGAGAGCTTGCAATGTCTGGTCCTACTACTCACAGATTTTTTCCTTCTGTCTGTGAGTGGGATTGAATAAATTCATGGCAATGTGCCTGAATAATCATTGCATCTTGGTGTGTGTGTTTCATCTCTGAAAAACTGCTTCATCACTGGGAAAACTATTGGGAGAGGCCAGCCTTATTTTTGTGGGTGCATCCAATATTTGCAAATGGGAAATTGGAGCAATACAGTTAGGAGAGCATACATATTGTTGTGTAGCTTATAAACTCATTCTGATGTACAGCTGCCCACTTTCCTCTCTTGAATTATCAGGCAATTAGAATAGAATAGAATAGAATAACAGAGTTGGAAGGGACCTTGGAGGTCTTCTAGTCCAACCCGTTGCTTAGGCAGGAAAACTTACACCACTTTCAGACAAATGGTTATCCAAGATCTTCTTAAAAACATCCAGTGTTGGAGCATTAACAACTTCTGGAGGCAAGTTGTTCCAATGATTAATTGTTCTAACTGTCAGGAAATTTCTCCTTAGTTCTAAGTTGCT
>JANHFP010006689.1:201517-212237 GCA_032468135.1 Calamaria suluensis
CATGGCTGTAAACCGCCCCGAGTCCTCGGAGAGGGGCGGTATATAAATGCAAACAAACAAATAAATAAATAAATAAATTAGTGGGAAGAGATGGGTGATGGGAACGATGAGAAGATTAATAGTAATGAATATTTGGTAAATAGTTTGACAGTTTTGAGGGAATTATTTGTTTAGCAGAGTGTTGGTGTTTGGGGAAAAACTGTTCCTATGTCTAATTGTTTCAGCGTGCAGTGCTTTATAGGGTCATTTTGAGGGAAGGAATTGAAACAGTTTATGTCCAGGATACGAGGGGTCTGTAAATATTTTCACAGCCCTCTTTTTGACTCACACAGTATACAGTATAGTAGCAACCCCATGGTCATGGGATTTACATTTGGATCCTTGAGAGCTGATTTATATTTATGGCAGTTGGAGTTTTCCACGATCATGAGATTCCCTTTTGCAACCTTAGGAAAGACAGATTTATTTGTTTGTTTGTTTGTTTGTTTGTTTGGATTTATATACCACCCCTCTCCTAGGACTCGGGGCGGTTCACAGCCAACTAGAAAAACAAAATACAATAATAAAGTTTAAAATTTAAAAATTATATACCCAAGGCTGTCTAGAAATTAGCAGAATTTAATATTAACCATTAGTTAAAATTTTAAAATTAAAAAAATTAAAATCTAAAATCTTAAGTTTGTGGACTGTGTCCCTCCCAAGCCGGCTGCACAAAAAAGGCAGGTCTTTAATTCCCGTCTAAAAGAGTTTAGATTGGGAAGCCTATGCAGTGCTGGTGGAAGTTCATTCCAGAGGGTTGAAACCCCCAACAACTTAACAACTATGTTACTAATTTAACCACTTCAGTGATTCACTTAACAAAGGTCTCGCCTAACCACATAATTTTCGGGCTCAATGATGGTCATTGGTCAAAGGCGGCCTGTTTATTTACATTCAATTGCAACGGCTCCTGGTACAGATCAGGCTAGACCAGAAGTCTTCAAACTTGGCAGCTTTAAGACTTGTGGACTTCAACTTCCAGAATTCTGGGACTCGAAGTCCACAAGTTGTAAAGCTGCCAAGTTTGGGGACCCCTGGCGCTAGATTCTCAAGTGATCATTTGCCTTCTGTAAGAGTATTTTTTTTCCTGCAGGAAGCTTTTATGAATGAGTAAAGCCTTATTTCTTTTTTTCCTTTCAGCAATGTCACTTTTTGTAAGACGTTCAGAACAAGCATATCACAGAATATGGATTTATTTGCAAAGTTGCTTAGGGAAAAAAACAGGGACCTTCTGTCAGAGGATAAAAGCCCAGAAGGTAGTACTGACCTGCAGTATGGGAAAACCAGCATGAGGTGAAAATTGTAATTTAATCTGCAGTGTAAAGGCTGAATGGTAGCTGGATGCACATGGACTCTTCCCTAAGCTGCCAGTTGGCTAATCCCAAAAATGTGCTTATAGTTGGCAAGTGTTCCCTTTTTAGTTCTTCCGTCTAGCTGCTTATCGGAGCCTATGCTCTTCTGTTAGGGTCGCGTTCAAAATTCTGAGCACAGATACATACATTCTTACATTCTTTTTCACCATATATTTTTATTGGTTTTCAATGTAAAGGGTACAAGGTATTTGGGAAAAGTCACACTTTTATACGGCAACCAGTACTCGAGGTTATAATTTCAACATTTAGGATAAAACTATTTGATCAATTTTTAAACATAGTGTTTATGAGTAATCATCTTATTTAAGATATTTAAAATATTTAAATATTTAAGATATTTAAAATATATTTGAATGTTATTTGTTCTGTCGAAGTTCCACCGTTTCTTCACTGTCCCGAAAAATTTACATAATTCATTTTTTTTACATATAAGGACTCCATTATTATTCTATTACTTTCACCATTTTTCCAAGCAAAGCATTTCAATCATTGTTTTTTATCCTGTGATCTCAACCTATCTGGTTTAATTTTTAAATGATTTTTACACCACTCAGGGAACTGTGGTTCATTGACTAGTGTAAACAAAATAAATAAATAAATAAATATCCCATTGCATGAATTTCTTCTCAAAGCAACTGCCCCATGGGTACAAGGCACATTAATGCTTCCGAAAATGACAGCTGAGTTTCTGACTTTCAGACTTGATAAGAGATTGACCTTCACATAATTGCCGTAGAGCTGAGCTCTTTCAGTTCCCAGACTTTTATCTTACAGCCTTTAGTGTGATGTGTTACCCATAAATAGGTGTGGAAATGTGGAGATAACAACAGTCATCGTAATCAGCAAGGAGGATGCTAAACCAACCCTGTTTAAAGAGAAGGACTTGCTGAGTGCCCTGTCACCCTTAGGCCTAAAATGCCAACTAGTACAACTTGCCATCATTCGCCTTGTCAGAAATACAAATGGATTGCAAATAGGGGTTAAATAGAAAAACAGCAGGAACACTGGAGGAACAGATCAAATCAGGAAACAATGCAGAAGTATTGCAAATTGATTCAGTTGTAACAGTGGGTCATAAGAAGGTAGTTCAACTTGATTTTATTATAAAGGAGTAAAGAATATATTTGTTTAGGAATAGTTGTCTTGCCGCTCCCCATTTTCCCATTTCTAATCCATATTGGGGGGAAAAACCAACCTTCATTCTTTTCCCATGAAAGACATTTCTGGGTGTTTTTTTTCTGATACATTCACAGAAGTGTTTAGAATTTATTTTGGATTTAAGGATATAATTTTTTTGAGGTTGCTGACATATATGGGTTGATAGAATGTATTGTTTCCATTCCACTCATGAAAATTTCACCATCTTTTTCCTTTTTTGGGGAAAAAAGCACAGTAGTTTATCCTCATAAAATGGAAAATGAAGGTAAGTTTTTGTTTTGTTTGGTGGAGTGGCATATAAAATATTCATTCTTTGACAGAGTTGAGACCAGCTCCCCCCCCCCCAAAGAAAGCCTTTCCCAGGACCTCTATACTATGGAAATTACCCAGCAACAGTCATGGGCTAAGGATTTACAACAGTGATGGCTAACCTTTTGCCATCACATGCCCGAAGTGGGGGGTGGAGTGCAGGAGGTGGGGTTGCCTGTGTGCCCACACACATAATTCTATGCACCCCCACCCCCTGTGCATGCATGCACGCCCCCCCTCTGGGGGGTGGGAAAACCCATTTTCATCCTCCTCTGACGCCCTGGAGGCAGTGGAGAGTGAAAAATGGGCCTTCCCCACCCCCCTGGAGGCCCTCCGAAGGTGAGAAACAGCCCAAAAATCAGCTGGCTGGCACATGTATGCACACCGGAGCTGTGCTGGCATGCCCACCAATATGGCTCCACATGCCACCTATGGCACGTGTGCCACAGCTTCACCATCACTGGTTTAGAAGCAGTTGTCAGATAAGATGTCATTTCAGAAACTGCAGTCTGGTGAAGAAAGGCAAAGTATATGTGGGCCTTATATCAACGTACTGATTATCTTTTGGTTTCTTTTGTTACAGCTGGATAAAATGTGAGCCATAGGTGCAGGCTAACACTAGAGGCCATCCTGGGGGCAACATCTGGAGACAAAGGGATGGTTGAAAGGTAGATTTTTTGTATTCTGTCATAAAACGGCTGCATAGTAATGAAGATATCCCAACTGAAGTTGGAGTTCAACACGTCTAGATGTAAGGATGGCCAATGAAGCACTCAGACCCTGCACCATGCGATGATCATGGATCACAACAAACTCTAGGGGTTGTGTAAATCAGCCTTCCAGATCTGGACATTCCCAGCAGAAGAAATGAGCTGTGAAAAGATAGGTGCATAATAAACAAATACTCAATATGGAGTTACGATTCTGGAAGCATTTTTTCAGTTTGGATTTCATCCAAGTATCTTCTACTGACTCATCAATGAAGAAAGCCCATTAAATATGACCTGCAGTGAATTTGGCTTTTGGGGCCAATAACTTCCTGTGTCATATATCTATTTTCCCTTCATGTTTGCAGCCTAGCTTATATAGGCAACCAAGATACTTCATGCATCACTTCCCCGTTCCATCAGGTTCCTTACAGTAATATTGTTTCAGAGCTCAACTTTATAATACTGCCTACCCAGTCTAAAACAACTGACTTTGGGAAATCTGGTGTTTTATGCATTCTCAAATGGAGCTGTCACATAATCTAAACTTGAATGCTGAAGAAGCAAACCTGAGATATGACTTATTTTAATTAGTTTCTTTATTGCAGACAAGAATGAACCATAGATAGAAGTTAAAGCCTGTACATTTATTATTTTATGTATTTACTAAGTTTATGAGCCACTCTAGTCATGGCTGACTCTGAACAGCTTTGTTGTTGTTGTTAGTTGCGAAGTTGTGTCTGACCCATTGTGGCCCCATGGACAACATTCCTCCAGGCCTTCCTGTCCTACACCATCCTCTGGAGTCCACCTAAGCTCATGCCTACTGCTTTAGTGACTCTATACAGCCACCTCATTCTCTGCCGCCCCCTTCTTCTTTTTCCCTCAATCTTCCCCAGCATTAGGCTCTTCTCCAGAAGGGAAGCCGAAGCCAGGATCCCTACAATTCTCTTCCATGAATATTAATGTCATTAGATCTATGTTTCAGGATTTAAATGCTTTTCTAAGGCAACAGGTGCTCTAGGCGTTTCTCTTGATGGTCTGGGTCCCACATTGCCAGCTTCATTCTTTTACACCAAGCAGGTATACAATCCAGCAAGAACTCCCAGCACTTTTTGAAATTTGGTGACAAGTTTTAATTGTTTATAAGAACCATCACATATTTGTTGTTAGTTGCAAAGTCGTGTCCGACCGATTGCGACCCCATGGACCCCATTCCTTCGTCTCCTCCACCATCTTCTGAAGTCCACCCATGCTCACTCCTACTGCTTCAATGCTTCCATCCAGCCACCTCATTCTCTGTTGTCCCCTTCTTCTTTGGCCCTCAATCTTTCCCAGCATCAGGCTCTTCTCCAGCGAGTCCTTCCTTCTCATTAGGTATTTGAGTTTCAACTTTCGGATCTGGCCTTCTAAAGAACAGTCAAGGTTGATCTCCTCTAGGACTGACTGGTTGGATTGCCTTACAGTCCAAGGGACTCACAAGAGTCTTCTCCAGCACCAAAGTTCAAAGGATTCAATTCTTTGGCACTCAGCATTTCTTATTGTCCAACTTTCACAGCCATACATTGCAATTGAAAAATCCATAGCCTAATAATTTGGTTATTAGCAAATAATTGGGCAATATTGGCAAAGTAAGAATGGCTACCCCTTCTGTTGTTCTTATGATCATAGCATTGGACTTCAAGGAAACTTTCCAACTTGGAGAAATAATTTCGTTCTTTTCTATCTTTGTTTTATTTATTCGGTCATTCATTTAAATTTAAATTTCCAGGGAGCACTGGGAGGCACACAAAATTAGGAAAAACACACACAAAAAAGGCTGCTAAAAATTACATCAAACAGACAGGCCAGACTAAAAACAAAATCTAAAAAAACCCCTCAAAACCAAACAGGGACCTCAAACAAATTTGGTCTGGGGCCAAAGCCAGATTCTGAAAGCTTTCCAGAACCCCAGGAGAGATGTCACCATCTTTGTCTCTGAAGGATGCTTCTTTCAGAGAGTGGTATCATATACACACATGCCTAATTAACTGCTTAACTAGGTCAAGAGTAAACTGAAGGAGAGGCAAATGAGACAGGGTGGGGTAAGGAGAATGAGAAGTAAGCCTCTTGGTTATGATGGATGCATTGCTCCTTGCTAATATTTCATATCCATCCACGGTAACAGCTGAGTTACTGTGGAGGTCTTCGAGCCTGTCCTTTTTTTTAAAAAAAAAGTGAATAAATAAAGCAAAAATAGATTGAATACCTTTGTTGCTGTTTTTTTCAGAACACTTAATCTGCCCAAATGCAGACTCCATTAGTGACTCTTTTTGCAAATATAATTGATTCTAACTTTCTGCCCTAAGTAACAAAAACAAAAAACATGTGCATCACCTCTCATTGAGTCAGTTTTCTGAAAGGCTCGGTATTCTCTAAATCAGAGGTTCCCAAACTTGTCAGCTTTAAGACTTGTGGACTTCAACTCCCAGAATTCTGCGAGTTGAAGTCTACAAGTGTTAAAGCTGACAAATTTGGGAACCTCTGCTCTAAATGAATCAAAACACACATTTTTATCCTCACCAAGCAGAAGAGAACGGCTTTCAAATGTTATTTCCAGGCAGTGATGTGCTTGGGTGTGTGATTAGCCGATTGTTACATTTTCTGGAATTTTGCAAGCCAGTGGAGAGAGGAGCTGGCTTCTAAATATTTTCCAGCACATCAGTGCTTTCAGGATGTATGTGTAGTGTTGGCTTTTGAACTTTGATGGAATTAGAATCAATCACAAGGTGACCAAACTGGCAGATTCTTTCTAACCAAATGGAAGCAGACTTGTTTCAAAAGCGAGGCCATTTTTTGTTAGGTGACCCAGCTATACAGATCAGAGCTGACCAAAGGATTCTTCATTTGGGCCAACGTTTAAGTAAATCACCCCACTGAAGCAGGTGTGTGAATCAGACAAAGCAGAGAACCATTTTAGTGCAATGTATCAAATCCACTATGCCTAGGAATGGCTTTTTCACTGCGGCGTACATAACATACATAACTTTTTAGACAGTTTGCCTTTACTTTGGGTTTCATTTACTTTTTCAAAGCCAGATACAGTTCTCAGTCGGCTGCTCTCTTTTATGTTAAGGGAGCAATAAACTTCCTGTGGCTGCCTATCTTTGTGATATTAGATCAACCAATTTGAAGGTAAATAGAACAACAAGAACTCAATATTAAGAAAACTAAGATCATGGCATCTGGACCTCTAAATTCCTGGCAGATAGATGGAGAAGAAATGGAAGTAGTGACATATTTTATTTTCCTGGGCTCCAAGATCACTGCAGATGGGGACTGCAGCCATGAAATTAAAAGGCGCTTACTCATGGGGAGGAAAGCTATGGCAAATCTAGACAGCATCCTAAAAAGCAGAGACATCACCCTGCTAACAAAAGTGCATAGAGTCAAGGTTATGGTTTTTCCAGTTGCAATGTATGGCTGTGAAAGAAAGGCTGAGTGCCAAAGAATTGAGGCCTTTAAACTTTGGTGCTGGAGAAGACTCCCGTGAATCCCCGCTGCCACCTCTTCTGCCACTGCAAAGTGCAAAGGCCTGACTTTTAAATTGAACTGCTGTTCTCTCCCTTTCAGCTACTGTAACCAACACCATACAAACAACAAATTATGAGATTAGAGTTACAGAAAAATGGACTCATTCTACAGATGTTGTGTCTGTAACAAGCTGCTTCGTCTAATGTTTCTTGTGCCATGTTTCTCCCCTCAGTAGCTCCCCATTTGATGGGTGGTGATTTCTGCAATAAACCTTGTTGTGTGAAGGGTTAATTATCAGCTTTCCATATACAAACCAAAAAACCACACACAAAAAAAACCAGACAGACAAAAGGAGAATAATAGAAACCTTATTGACTTAAAAAAGGCCATTATGAGGAATGAAAGAAGCAAAATGTTGAGCCATAAACAAAGACAGAGGCCAAGATTGTTTAGAACCACATCCCTAGGTCAAGCTTTTCTATCAACATGAAGCAATAAGGCAATTTCTGGCTGTTTGAAGGCAAGCAGTGGGAAGGGAGGGGGGCTGGGAGGAGAAGGTGCCCTCCCGGAGGCCAGGGAAGTGTTCTTTGTTTTGTATTGCCTGGAACAGCAGGGGAGAAGAGAGGGCAGAAGGAGGCAGGGAGGAGGGAGCCACAGCCGTCTTCTGTCAGCTCTTCTGCACTTAACAGCTGGTACCTGTTGATGAAAATAATACCGCCTGCTTTAGCTGTATTACGGCTCTTCATAGCTTCACAGGTAACAAACTTTTCCACCTGCGTCGTTGCAAGTTCTGCCACCCAGCGCTCTGGCTTTAAAGCCGGGAGAGGGAGTGCTGTCTCTCCCCCCCACTCCACCCTACCCTCTTCCGTATCTGCTCTTTCCTACCCTTTCATCCATCCCCCCTCCATTCACAGCACAGTTTCTCTTTGCAAATTGATTCCTTCTCCCCTCTCCCAGTGCTGGGGGAAGGGCAGGTGCTTCCTCAGTAAGCCTCTCTTCTTTTCTCCTCTCCTCCGGCCTCATGAATTCCCATTTCACACACAATCTGCTTTGCCACATAAAAACAAGCTGAAAAGAGGGGTCTGGGAGGCGGACCCATTTACCCGCATAAAAAGCTCTTCACCTTTTCTAGTGGCAGGGTGAGGGGAGAAAAAAAAAACCCCAAAAAGTCGAGAACTTCCATTTGGACGTTCCAAATGTGCTTTTTCAGGAGGCTATGGGACTTTCTGGTTTTTCTTTGAAGACGGTGCAAACTAAGGCTTGACTTTTAAAGTCCCCTGGAGGATAGAAGGCATTGGGGGGACGCTTCTCCACTGGCCTGAGGAAAGCCTGCCACCACCTCTTCTGCTGCTGCACCCTCCACAACGCCTTCTATCCTCCCAGGGATTTTAAAAGTCAAGCCTTTGCAGCAGCAGAAGAGCTGGCGGCAGGCTGTTAAGGTCCATGATAGAAGGCGTTGGGTGGCGAAGAAGCTCAATATCCGGAACCGGAATTTTTTTCAACTAAAAATTTGCCTATTCCAGATATTGGTGAATAGCTCACTATTTGGGTGGAGCGAATGTCCGGAGCGGTTTCCAGTCATGCCCTGCTCTCTTCACACTGGAAGATATTAAGAAGTGATTGGACAACCACTTGTCTGAAAGGGTATAAGGTTTCCTGCTTGAACAGGGTTGGACTAGAAGACCTCTAAGATCTCTGTTATTCCAACTCTGTTATTTTGTCATAATACTAATTTTAAACATCCTTAAATTCAACCCAAAAAGTGCTGTCAATTTGCTTTATTTTATTTTATTAAACTTATTTTTCAAACTGCACGACTTTGGATTAGTGCCATAAAGAAATGGGCAAAACTAGCATCAAAATTTGGCATTAGCAAATTGAAAATCAGGATACAGCCATATTAAAAAAATAAAAGTTCCTTACACTCCTTAGTAACCAGAGAAAGATTAGTTCTTACTCCTTTTGGAATCTATTACTGTACATATACTCTCAAGTAGCTCTACATCAGACTGTAAATCTTGCAGTTGTTCTTTACCTTTGACAGCCAGAGCTGAGATGAAAACATCTTGGTTGCATGTGCTTAGAAAGGCATCTCTTTTGGATATTAAATGTTTGATTTATCATCCAGTGGCAAAATTTGTCTCATTACTGCTGGGGCGGTAGGCAGGGAGGAATATTATCCATACCAGATTTCTGCCTTCATCTGGTTGAGGACAAAAGAAAAAGTTTTAAAACATACATACAAACACACACAAAAGAAATATGTACTATTAATCTTTCCATAACCTTATTTTTCACATGCTAAGTAATTAAGAACAGTACTTAATATGAAAAAAAAAACCTCTTCAAAGACACTCAGTGTTGAGTTTTCTTATCCTCTCAAAATAGATTTTTAAGAGTTTTCCTACCAGGAAATTCCGTCTGGTGTGTAAAACAATGGGATTTTCTGCCTGAATAGAAATGTAAGTCATCCAAAACTCAAGGCTCTGTTTCTGTCCCACAGTTTGCTGTGTGTGGTGGGCCACAGCCATATGTATTTCATGGATTTTCAATGAGATACCCCCCAAAAATAATAGTTCTCTAACTGGTTTTAATATAGCTGCAGCAAAACGTTCTACTAGGAACATATGAAAAGGGTTCTTTTTATCTGTTTTCCAGTAGTGTGCACATGGATGAGCCAGGGATAAACTGAAAGAATTTTAAAATGCATCAAAGGCAACATCTTTGCTTTTAACTGAAGCATGCATGCAACCATGTAAAAATCAGTTCATGGCACCCTCTCTTTCATATGGGTTAAGCATTTGTTTTTTAGTATTGAGATTTCCAGTCTGACCTGATCAAATGTTGGTTATTGATATAACTGACCTCTCTTAACCATGAAAAATTCAGGTTCCAGATATGTCCTTCACTAGTATTAACACTAGCATTAATAGTATTATAAAGTATTCTTAAAATACATTCAAGAAACTTTTTAGAAAGCAAGCATCTGTCAAAAAAAAAAGGCGATTTACAGGATGAAAAAATGTAAACAGTTTAGAACCTGACTACAGTAGTCTATAGCTTCCTTTTACAATACACTTCTATTGTAGCACACATCTGCAACTCTTTAAAGGAGTTATCTCTTTTCCCAGGATTTCAATACAGTTATGGAAGGCAAATATGCAATCCCAGTAAAGGAACACTCCAAAGCACATTTTTTTGGAATCATATTCAAAGTTCTGAATGTATTTATGGACTTATCACATTTATGATATTACTTTATCTCATATTTAAACAATCCAATCATCTCCCTCACACAATACCACTTTTATGTTGTGGTTTATTTTTTTAATCATCTGGTGCACCTGTCTCATACCACACCACACTATACAAACACATACAGTTTTCAAACGTTAGCTCTTCTTAATTCTTCTATCCCCCTCCAACAAGTAACCCAGATAAAAAAGTTTTATTTAGTACTAGTTCTGCAACAAACTTGAGAAAGTTTATACAGCAAGTATTAACCTATTATTACATTAATTCACCAAATGCTGAAATATCTTGTAGAAAAACAATATTGGACTGAATGGCACTGCAACCTTTTGTAGCCACAATTATTTCAAGTGTTTTTAAACACTGTTC
>JANHFP010006690.1:2745-12768 GCA_032468135.1 Calamaria suluensis
CAACTCCCAGAATTCTCTAGCCATCCTGGCTGGAGAATTCTGGGAGTTGAAGTCCACAAGTCTTAAAGCGGACAAGTTTGGGAACCTCTGCTCTAGCTTATTGAAAGTTGCTGTATGAACATCTTAATTGATCAAAGTCTTATTGGATGGTGATTACCATCTATGGACACATCTGCAATGATGACGGTATATAGAGGATGTGATGGAATTGGTTTTGGGCTCCACAATATACCAATCTAACCATAAGAAGAGTGTAGGTTAGAGCATGAATCATGAATGAAACAATTGGAACTGGAATTCTGCTCTGGACTTCATTTGGCACAAGGTGTTTTTTTTCCCACTCACAACTGTAATTTTGTAAAACAAAATTTTGCAAAATTTTGTAAGGTGAGAATGAGCAGTTATAGTACGATGTAAAAAATTCTGCTGCCTGGTTTTAACATACATCTATTATTAACAGCCTTTATGGTAAATTTCACTGCTGTGCTGTTTTTATCTTGAAATATCATACATAAGAACTTCCACCATTAATATATTTATCTCCATAATTCTTAATAGTGAAGAGTCCAGTTTGCTCCAAACGACCAACACAACTAAGATTCAAATCTCCATGTGCCAAGTGTGGTAATAACCATTTATTTGATACCCTTAAAGAGTAAAGCTGACTTTAATTCACAAACCAAACACTGGATTTGTGTAACAGCTTTGAAATATGAAGAATAAAAAAAGGAGTCAAGAGATAATACTGGAATACTATTTTATTTTTCCCCTCCTGTAAAATGGCTTGTACTTCCAAAACATACAATAGTTAAATTATGTTAATATCCATTCACAAAAGGCCAATTTCACAAATATAATTCAGAACATTAACAGCTGATAACACTCTGAAGTCAATATTGCCATTTCCATCTTTCAAGTGGATTTATCTCTAGGAATGGTTTTGATTAATGAGTTCTATCTATGCTCCTTACAATTTAGTCTTCTTCCTACATAATGCAATGAATTACCTAACATAGGAAAAAAGGTGTTACACTAAAAAATTAAGTTGGATAATTATTTGAATAACTTATTTTACCAGGATGAGATGACTGATCAACTCCTAAGATAATAGTTTCAACACGCTGTTCCTTATAAAGCTGAGACATGTGTTACTGAGAGGTGGATTTTTTTAAAAAGTAAGATGCCAAATGATTGCTTGTCCATCATTACTGATATGCCCCCAACTTCTAACTAGGCAATATGGATTATATTTTAGGGCAGAGGTGGAAAATGTGGCTGAGCTACAACTTGCATTATCCCTCGCATTATCCCTCTCTACTATACATGTGGACTGATTAAAGCATTATCTAGTAATAGATAATAGTGAGCTGAAAATACCATTTGAGAGAGGCCCAGATTCCTATCAAGATTCCAGGGAACACTATTTTCATAGGACACAATGCCCCAAAGCCTGGCTAACGCCCAAACCAATCAATACCCACTCTAGACGGGTGACTTTCAGTAGTTATTTCTAGGTGAAGAGGGTTATCAGGAAACTTGTAATTGGATAAATACAATAATAAAATAATGTATAAAAGGGTCTCCAAACCTAAAGTATCACTTATACAGGTACCTAATATGTCTAACACAAATTTGTTTTCAATTTTATGGAATAAACCAATAATGTACATTTTGCCTATTCCAAATCATTTAAAGATATGACTTAGAATCATTTTAGACTCTTAAGGTTACCATAATGTTTGCCTGCATAAATTGGATTTTCTGTAGGAATGTGCAAACTGTTCCATACATGGAACAACTATGTTGAGTAGCCAATAATCTAAATGAACCATGCATGTTTTGTAATCTTTGGACTGTAGAGCAAAACAATGCTGCTCTACACAGTACTTTGTGGAAGAGGAGGAGGGAGACTGGAGGCAGGCAGGAGGCTGGAGTATGACACCCAGAGCAGCTAAAAGGGAGCCTTATCCTCCTCCTGGATCTTTATGGTTTCCTTCTAGACCCCTACTCTAGAGTGTTGCTTCATCCAAAATCCAGAACAATGAAAACTTTCAAACAACATATTTTCTATTTCACACATATCTGAAGTTTGATGCAGACCTGATTTTAGTATGATCTGTTACATGCCCTTTTTCAGATTCTTAAACTATTTTTTAACCAATTAGTAAGTCACCATTTTGTAATACAAGCCCCAATTCAAATCATGACACTCCTACTCAAAGTATTTTTAACACCAGGAGTTTGAAAAAGACATCCAGAAATGTGTGTCAAAACTACAGTAAATAAGACTGCATTTAAAATAAGTATTGCCAACTATTGATATTCATATGGAAGGGAACTAGTGAAAAATATTTCTTTTTCCTCTGAACAGCTTCTTGGTAATTATCCCAGCTGTTGATATAGTCTTTCATGAATCATATTTTCATCTTGACTCTGGGCAGGAATTAATCCTGATCACTTATCAGCCATACCAATTGCTATTAAAATAAGATAATGCCAATAATAATTATATTACCTTGATACCCAGATATTTCACATGTCCTACATACCATGCGCTGCTTCCTTTATGTCCTCTAGCTGTTGCTTCTGTGCTTACTAGATGTACTCACTAAAACTACAACATGCCTCTCAGTGAAGCAGATTTTTTTTGTATATGATATCTCAACAACCTAAACAAGAACAGCTTTCCAATTAATTAAAAATATCACCTTAAGAACAATTTAGGACTACTTAAGATTTTTTAAATGAAAGGAAGCTACTATCCTATTTCAATATTTCAGCGATATTTGACCACAGGTTCTTTTTAATACAATTTTTGGAATGAATGCTAAGTTAGATGAACAACTATCAATTTCTCCAATCAGATTCAGATCTGTAAAAGCACATTCCATCACAGGGAACTGAATGGCTTAACATTCATAATCTCTTTAGAGAAATTATTAACTGTTCCTGTGCCATTGCCTGGGAACTATAAGATATAAGCATAAACAAGAAAGTGGATACACAGCTTGAATATCTGAATTCATTTAGACAGCAATGAATTAGTGTAGTAAACATGAATAATCACATTGCTTTTAGTGCAAATCGCACAGGGAAATCCATCAGCTGGCAAACAATTATTGCTGTTATGGAACAATAAATCCTTTCAATGGCATAAAAAAAACCTGAGGATTTGCAATTTCTAAACTGGCACTGTTCAATGACCCATGGTACTGGTAACTATATATGTATATAATAAAATGTTCTTATATTGACTTCACAAAAGGGTGGGCAACCATGTATCTTGACTTATTTGCACAAGTCAATCTGTTCAAATGTATTTTGTATTTGCAATTTGTTTGACAGATAGAAATTCTTAAAAACCTCATGAAATTTCAGAAAAACCTACCATACTTTTTCCTGAAATTCAAATTGCAAGAACAACTAAGACTTCAGAAAGTCTGCTGTTCATAAAGAACAAAATATAACAGCAATGAAATAAATAATTATTGGGTTCTAGAGCATAGAAGCTAATACAAAAAACACAGAAACACTTCCTCGCTGACTACAATATAAGAGGAGGAATTGTCCAGAGACTTACAAGATGCACAGTTAATATTTTATACAGACATTAGTGGATCTCCCAACACAGGTTAGTGTGACTTGCACTGACTTTTAAATAAATATTTTAAGGTAGAACTTGCTTATTGAAAGAAGCAGGGAAGAGAAAGTTTGCACATACTTCAAATTCATTGTATAGGGCAGTTTTTCTCAACCTGGCATCCTTTAGTTGTATCAGAACTACAATTTCCAAAAATCTTTGTAACCTCAAGGACTGAGTATTCTTGAGGTTAGAGCCCCAACACATCTAGAAGTATCAGATTAAGTTACCTTTATTAGGATAAAGGTTCTAATTTATTTCAAAATACATAAATTTGTAAATTTTATTCTAGAGAAAGCCCATTGGAATCCATTGCATAGATGAATTTCAGAGATCTCAAGCAATTTTGGCCAGTTCATATATATATATTGAATCTGTGTCCAACTCGGTGGCACCAGGCAAGTACTGTTGACACCAGGCAAGTATTAAAACAAAAGTGTATCAACTTCCCCAAACTTATTTTGAAACAAAGATCAGACTCGTGCTTATCTTTTTTAGAAAAGTACCAAAATATTTCTAAACTACTCCATGACCAAGGAATGAGTCAAGATTTCTCAACCTCACATTAAGAAATTGCAGAAAAAGGTTGATGATATTGCAAACATTCAAAAGGGTGCACAGAAAATTTTGAGGAGCATAATCCTGGTTGGGTTTGCATGGCACATCAAATTATAAAGTACCCAACCACATTTTAGTTTAGAATTTTGTGCAATTTAGTCTGTGTTACCACTTTCAGGTGAGCCCTATAAACCCATAGTTAGGTGAAGCATGTGACACAAATATGTCCATTTAAGTAAAATATACACTGAAAATAACTGATTGAAAGAGTACACTAACAAATTCATAGTTCTTTGGGGAAAGGTTCAACATTTAAAACATGCAAAAAGTCACTCAATGCCTTGCTTTGCACTAGTTGGCTTGTTCTTACAAATGCAAACAATTTTCAATGCTCCCTTTCACCCCTTCAACCTGGAATCCAAAACAAATATCTTCTATTTGTGTCTGGCAAGCCTGAGGCACTGAAGAACCATCATTGGATGGTTTAGATTGGAAAGAATCAAAGGATTACTAAACAAGAATTATATTTCAGAGGAAGAACACGAACATGTAGGTTACAGGCTTATTACAAGCAAAAGGAAATGTTTTTGTATATGAGGAATGACAGAGTTGTATAATATGTGAGCCAATAAACAAAATTTAAAATAAGACACAAAGCACACTTTGAAGTTTGTATAACAAGAGTTTTAGATTCTATTCAGAAAACACTGACAAAGATACTGCTTCAGAAATCTTAACTTGTAGAAAATATTATTGCTGACAGAATTCAGGAGAACAATATCCAAAATAGTTTTAAAAATCCCAAAAGTTGAACAGTGGAAGAGTCTGAGAACCATCTTTTAATAAATTGTACTGGCAAATTGTATAAGGAATTTTTCATATAGCCAATAGCCCTCTGAAACAAAGGGATTCAGAACTGCAGAATGAGCAGGCTCATATGACCCATTAAAAAGGGGGAAAAATCTGGAACAACTTTCATTGCTGGAGCAAATAGTAGAGCATAGGATCTCCATATAACCTTGTACATGAAATGGTAAATCATGACAACTACTGTATGTTTCTTTTTTCACCTTTTAAAGTAACAAGGAGAATAGTTTTTAAATTGATTTTATAGCATTTCACCAATTAACAGGAAGTCATTAAAAGGACTAAAGTATCTATATTGAAAGATAACAGCTAATCAAGATTTGAGTTACATGTTTTATCAGGAAATCAGAGCAAGGTGCTATCTTGTTTAGAAGGCACTAAGATGAAATGTTTTGTAAATAACTGGCTGTCCCAATCTATCACTTGTGCTAGACAGGCTACAGAGTACGGTATTTGATGCAATATGCTGCAATAAGTAGAATACTTTCAGACAAAGAGAAACTAATGTTTCTAATTAAAAATACTGAACTTTTTATACAGGAAAAGTGTATTTAACATCAGCAAATAAAAGCAAACATGTCAATGGGCATGGACATGTGAAGTGTTTTAAAGGTTAACTGACTATAAAGTATTATGTTTCAACTATGAACAGACCAATTCAAGTGTATATGTGTGTGTGTGTATGTTAATATATTAAAATCATATAACTTCTATACTTAACAAAGGACAAAATAAACCAACGGACTGTTCTGCATTTTAACAGATAATCCAAAATGCAAGATTTACTTCAAGATATGCAATTCATTTCTCTCTGGTAGGGACTAATTTTTTCATGGCAATATGAAAAATTGAATAAATTTGATAGCATGAATATAAAATGAAAACAAAAAATGGAATTTCTATCAGAAAACAATAAAGTACATGTAAAATAATTCTCAAAATGAGCAGTAATTTATCCCATTTCCTATCCACCATTCCTCCCATACTAAATCGAGAATTTCAAGTTACTTAAGACATGAATTGATCCTAAACATTTAAAGAGGTTTTTTTAGATGCAATTTCTAAATTAAATTAATAAAAGGAAGAAAAGAAAAATAGCAAACCAAACATTAACACATCAACAGTATTATTAGAAAAGATTTGCACATTATGAGAAACAAAAGACATGGGCACTACAAAACCACCTATTTTTAATTATTATTTCAAAATGTTGACCAAGAATTTAAACGTGAATTATGCAGAATTTTCTGCAGTTGGTTATGACTGAAGAGGGCATCAAAAATCAAGGGAGGTTTGTGTGTGTTCTACAAAGAAATATCCAAAACTTTCCACTATTGTAGAAAGTGAAACTACTGAAAAACTGGATTAATAAGTTGCTACATTTTCATTTGCTCACAGGTCTCAAGACATGCAAGGGCAAGTTAATACAAGTAAAGCCAAAAGGCAGAATTAGAAAGAGACAAAACTGTTAAGATGCTACAAATAGGTCGATATGCATGGAAATTACCAATGACATCAGATGCAAAACTTAAAAAGTCTTGTTATACATTGTGATTTACGATCACTGAATTTAAATGAGATACATTTAGCATCACTTCACTGGTGGGAGAACCACTTTGCCCATGGTGCTGCAAGAGCACCGTAAAAGAATCAGACCTAAGCAGGACCAGCCAAGCTAGGAAGAACATGCATGAAATGATTATTAGTGCACGTTAAGAGCCATGGATACTATGGAAAAAAATATGGTTCTTGTGCTACTCTGATAATTGGCCTAATGCTAATCCTTGCAGGACCATTCTGTGATGTATTAATTTAGTAAAATACAGGGCAGAATGATAGTACAGTCCCTGCTACTGGTAGATAACAGAGTTGGCTCAGAAGAGTCAGAAGCAAAGAAAGAAATGCTCGTTTTGCATACACTGTCTTGAACTTAGGTTGGAGCAAATAACCTCAAACTTCCCCATTAGCTTTACTAGCATTGTTTAACATAGCAACTTTTATTTGAAGAAAAGAAAAATAACACAGAAAGTCACCCACAGGCATAGATCCCCAACTTTCAAGTAACTATGTCTCTTGGACAGCTATATTAGACAACACTGCAGAATCTCAGAATATTTTGTGCTATGTTGATAAACCCAACCTTTTACGTTCACTCTATGTTCAATGTATTAAGTGAATATTCACCTAGTTTTACTCAAACATTTGATACATCGTCTTTGAGAATGAATTATTCAAGTTAACTATATTGCAAATTAAAAAGAGAGGACAAATTACATTCTGTATGCTTCTTTTAGATTGAAAAAATATGTGTTTTAAAGGCTTGTCATTCAAAAGTGTAGAAGAAAACATTTCTGTTAAAAAATCCAATATTAAAAAGATCATTAAGACACTGGTATTTTTCTTCTAATCTTACAAATCTTACAAATATACTACAGCTTAACCAAAAAAAAAGATGTCATCATGAGCATGCTGCTGTTCAGCATGCAATGCCACTGATAACTGTTTGGTTTCAGATATCAAAATAACTTCATATCCCAGATGCTAATCCCACCCCAAAGCCCTCATTAATAACAATCTTATTTTTAAAAAAAGGTAAAATCTAAAGTTAGTGGCAATTCTTTATCTTCACAGTAAATTGTTAACAAAGTGAGCTGTATAATGGTCATCTGTAAAATGGCATTATCAGTCAATTGGACCCTGAAAAATAAGCTTGATGCAGTTCTGATCTCCAGACAGCTGGGTAGCACAGAAAGGGCAGGCAGCGTGGAATGCGTGAGTACCATGTGGCAATGGGATCTGAGACCAGTATTTGGCAGATTTTTCTGAGCACACATGCCCACAAGGGGTGAAAGCATAAGTTGGTGGACCAGCATCAACGTAAAAGCCTGCCTCACACCCAAGCCAAAGAGGAACATATGGACCAACAGTTCTGCACATGGGACATTCACGCTCATTGGCTTCTGTATCACTGCGGTGTCCCCAGTTATGATAACCATGGACATGGCCACAGCTGAGGTAAGCCCACGGTTGTTTTTCTTCTACCACTTCTTTACGGTTAATGCTAGGAAAAGCCAAGGTGTTCAGTCCCACGGGGCACTGGGGCCTTGCAGCGTTGATTTCTTGTCGTAGAGCCTCTATGTGTTTCTGAGTTGGTGTGTGAAATAAGCCGTCTGCTGTTCTCCACAAGAGTGTGGCCCCACATAGATCAATGAGAGAACCATCTTGTAGGATATTGGTTTCATTTTCCACCTAAAACGCCAGGCAGAAAAGAAGAACAAAATGAAAACAATTCCTTTGGCAATATTCCCCCACACTTCTGGAAGTAATAAAATTTTCATTCTCCTCTTTAACATCTTATGTTATAAGCCATCCAGCCTTCTCACTCAGAGAATGGCATCTGTACAATAAATACCTGAATAAGAGCTAGACCAATGGATAATTATGTTTTTATTATTTTAGCAGTTTTTTCTAACGTCTGCATTTTTAAGGGCTGTGAGTTCATTCTAATAGAATTTTCTAGCCCAGGGATCGCCAACCTTGGCAACTTTAAGACTTGTGGACTTCAACTCCCAGAGTTGAAGCAAAGCTGGCTGAGGAACTCTGGGAGTTCACAAGCCCACAAGTCTTAAAGTTGCCAAGGTTGGAGACACCTATCCTAGCCAAGACACATCCCAATATCAGTCCATCTGATTCATAGGTTGCCCCCATTACCCGAGTCTAAGAAAAAGGTGCTTTTTCAACCATGACCTGGATGACTGAGAATCTCCATAGACATCTAATAATTAGTCACAAACACATTCAAATAATTTAACAAGTAGAAAAATGCTTGCCTGAGGGCCTGTTGAGTGCAAGCCACATTCCAACCCAGTGAAGAAAACTGTGTTGTGGCTGGGTGGACAGGGCAGGTAAAGTTACAGAAAAGAAGCATCTCTGAGATCTGACAGCATTTTAATGATGAAACCTGAAGCATCCCATTATGTTAGATTTTATAGGATGGGAAACATAAACGGAAGAGGTGTTCCCTAGATCATCAGGCCTCGACCCACAAATAACTTTTTACACCAACTTCTTGTTTAGCAACTTCATTTGCAATATGATAGTAATCAAAATCATTTTCTAGCCATTGCAGCATTTACTGTAAATTTCATGCACCTCGTATTACATGGAGGAATACAACTTTATCAGCAATCAGTATATTCACAGAGTTTCTCTTTCTCTCTCATGTATTCACCTAGTGGCCATATGATTTAACTTGGTCGTTGGAATGGAACTTAAATGAGGAATGAGTGTAGAAAATGAGCAACACTTTGAATTCCACCTATTTGCCAATTAGCAGCCAGTATAGCTTGTGGAGCAGAAGTGAACCTAGACTGTTTCAAGGTATACCCATATCCATTCACGACTATACAATCTGGGCCAAATGTGGTTACCACATAGTCTTCAAGGGCAGCCCATGTATACAGCACACTGCAACAGTCCAGCTGCATGAGTGACTTTATGTAGTACCTCCAATCCAACAACGATTTTAAGTGTATCTTTATGTATTTTTATGTAAGTTGCAATGATTTCCAGTCTGCCTCTGGGTGAAACTCAAGGTGCTAGTTTTCATCCACAAGGCCCAAGGCAATGTAATTTGCAAGATTCCTCAACTCTTATGGTCCCCACCCATTTCAGCAGATCCAGCAGGTTAGGCAGGCTCAAGGTCCCTTTTGCTAAACAGTGTATCTAGCTGGACATCTTTCTCCACAAATCTGTGTGGCTTCTCATTTGGGAGATAAAATGGTTCTGTTGTAAGGGTTTTCAGATAGATTTGTGTTTTCTGCATTCTTATTTACCACTGCAGAGTTTTTATATTGTCTTGTTTGGTAAGATTATTTTGAAGAGACTGTACGTTGTACTCACCTGAACGGTGTTTTCCTTGGTCTGCGTGGGAGTCCAAAGCAGTGGGCGTTTACTAA
>JANHFP010006693.1:0-11014 GCA_032468135.1 Calamaria suluensis
GAGCCCTCACACCAAGCGCCTCGTCCGCACACCACCCAAACCGGAAACCTGGGGAATCATCTTGATTCTGTTTGCTGTAAGAGAATAAAGTGAACTTTCAAGATGCTGCTATTATGCAATAAAGAGTGTGCATTATATGTTATACAATAAAGCTGAATGTTTGAGATCCTTGTAATATTTGTTTACTGATTTACCTACCTCAAAGGATTCTCTCTCTCTTTTTCTCTCCCTCCCTTTTGTTCTCTGTCTGAATTTTATTTTCCCCTAATTTTATTCTGAAGTAAGTCCATAAGGCTTTGATTCAGAACTGACTACTGCAGCTTCACTAGTTTCCCATTTGTCATGTGTTTGTCTTTCAACATGGTTTCTCCTAACTATGGATGCTTTTGAAAAAGGATCAGAATTAGGTTCATATGTGTATGCTAATGAATCAATCACTAATTTGATTCTTAATATAAGTGAGCAGTTACTTAATACTGTTGGTTCCCTTTCCATGTAATTTATCCAGAATTATCACAGTAAACTCTGCATATTTATAAAAGTCTCAATAAATATTACACTGGGAAATCAGTTGTGCTTCTATAACCTTTGTTTTATCTCTACCAATAAAATAGAACTGTGACAGATAAGTGAACCAATGAGAAAACAACTAAACTGCTAACGATTCTCTCATGTAACATGTTCCAAAATTGAAAAATGTTATTTCCATTTTGCATTCAGATTCACACCTGTGAATTCATAAAAACTAAATGAGCAGCTAAATCATGTTTAATCACTTGTTTTCATCCTGGTATTTTGAAGGTAGATAATTATGTTGAAAAATAAAATCACTTGTTCAGAGATAAAAAGCACATTCTACCACATTCCCCAAAAGAGTGGATGACTACAAATATTTCAGAGGAGTTAAAACATCTCCTGAACAAAACAAAAAATCTGTCTTGGAAATTAAAGTTCCTGGAACTTGATATATATAGACTGATGACAAACAATGTCTATAATACCCATATTGATGGGCACATGTTGTTAGTAAAGATATGCTCCTTAGAAGAGAACACAAAAACAATGTGACAGCTATAAAGGTTTTGTGCTTTGAAATCTTTCAGAAAGATCCTATTTCTCTTGAGTGATGCTTTCAGTTTTTCTACTGGTGACCTCTGGGGAGCTTGTTCCTTATGAGCTGCAATAGTGTCCATCAAAATGACATATACTTTGTTCTGTGAGTCAAATGACACACTTGTGGATAAACTTGTAGAAAAACACGCAGAGAAAACCTTGCCGATCTTTGGTAAATGTTTTGGACCAGACCGTATATGTATATATCTATATATTGTATGATTAATACTTGATAAATGTTCTCTGTGTTATGTAAGATATAATGTTGAATAATACAGAATTTTTACTGGGTTAAATAATGTATTTACATGCATGCAGCTACATAATAATTTCATACTGAATCTATTGTGTAATTAGAGTTAGTTGTATGGTCAGCCAAATGCTTAGACTCAAATTTGCATTTTTATCTACCTATTAAGTCCTTCCAAAGGACCTAGGACAGGAAGATGTTGCTTAATAATAAAAGTATTATTGAAGGTGTAAGCTGTTCCAGAAAAGGTGACTTTTGCAGTTGACTGATGGATTTTGTCAGTGCCACAGTGGTGTTCAAGCTTTGCTCCAGATGTTTTAGAATTGCAGCCAAGGTGCCTTTTACTATTTGTGCTATCTTTGCTTTCTTCTACTAGATGGCACTTTACATATAGGAGTGCTAGCTATTCATAGACTTATATGATTGGAATAGCATAAGCTTTAGTAAATGAGAAAGCACGTAAGTACATAAAGGCAGACATCCATCCTGCCAAATTAATAATCTGTATTCATTGAGTTTGTATAATATTATATAATCACTAATGTAAATTCTAATATAAATCTTTTTGGTTTATATCATTTTCTTTCCCATATTTATATGCAACCTGGTACAATCATCAGAAATCCAATAAACCCGAGATACTACCTGAAGTCAGATTCTATATCCTTGCTCTTATTGTCAGGGAAAATAGTAAGGTGATGTATAGGTATATGTATAGTGTAGGTGCATGCACCTATAAATGTACATATTTCCTTGAGGAAAACATTAAAGTGGCATACAGCTTGAGTCATTGAAAAAAATTCTACTTAAGGGAAAGATAAGGGAAATTCAATTTTTGCTTTAATAGATTTAGAAGTTCTGTAAAGCCTTGCCTGTATGTGTGTGTGTTCCATTTCAATAGGATTATTTTGATATATTAGCATTTTGTCAGCTTTCTGTGTGTGTTTGGAGAAGGTCGACAGAATTTGCCTATGTAGATACAGTACTGGTAGAATTTGCCTAAAGTAGATTTACTGATGGCATTACAATTTACAACATACAGCTACATTTTCATTTAATATATTTAATATATATATATAATATAGTGCAGACATTTTTAATTTTTATAAATTCTGATATATAACTAGTCAATTTTATCTTGATATGTTGAGCTAGATTCAAATGAAGGGATTCATATTTTGATGCACTGAATTCATTCAATTTGTGATTGGTCTTGATAAGCCTACCCAATTCTTGCATTTAAGTCTCCCTGAAAATTTATTTTTAAGACAACAATATTTTTGGAGAATCAGATGCTCTGGAGTATTCTTTCTTTGGAAGAAGATAACCAAAAAAAATATTCCTTTGCCTAACAGCATCCATCGGTATTCATCTGGCTAACTTCCTTGCAGCAAACGGCAAACAGCCTGGTCAGCTTCAGCATGTTATCTCAGCCTAATCCAGCATGAGCAGCTGATTGGCAGTTGAACTAACCTTCCAGAATACCAACAATCAGCTGTTCTAGGCTGCAGAGCCTAGGCTGCAGAGGCACAGCCCATTGCTGCTTCCAGGTGTCGTGTGTTTTGCCTCCGCATGCTGTTTTTGGCCTCCGTGCATCACCTTCTTGGCCAGTTCTAGGCAGCGGGAAGTGGCAGTGGCAGCAATCCTAGAACTGTCTAAAAATGCAATGCACAATAGCCAATAACACAATGCACAGAGGTAGTGAAAGGTGGCAATGTGCTGTGGCAATCCGTGAAGTCTGGAATGGGTCTACAATGGAGTGTGTGGAGGTCAAAAGCTGGGGGCTGGTTGGGGGCAGAGTTTCAGCAACATTTGCTATATAAGATGCACAGACATTTCCATCCACTTTTAGGATAGAAAAAAGTGCTTCTTATAGTCCAAAAATACAGTATATGTTCCAAAGAGCAGTTATGTTCAACACACTTTTCTATAAAAATACCAATTGCTATGACCTTCAAATGTTCATATTTTGAAAGAGCAGTTTAGACTGTTCAGAGCATGAAAGAAAATGTATGCTCCAAGAGTTTTGTTTTGAGGTTGGAGGGATACAAAATTGACCATTTTGTTTTTAGCATTCTGACTGTTCTGAGCACTGCAATTGCCTGTTGTTCTGCCAGTAGCGACTGAATGGATTCTTTTTAAAAAATTTTCCAAACCTTCCCAGGACAGCAGCATGAACTAGTCATGTCCCTGCTGCTAATGGGGTGAGGTGGGAGTAAAGTGTTTATATGAAAGAAGTAGTTAAGCACAAGGCCAGATACAAGACTACTTGTGGTTGTATGCCTGTCAGTCTGCCTGATAAATTACTGCTGTGAAACTTAGTGTGGATGAGTGAATTGAATGTATGTATTATTTGATTTATTTCATAAGCAGGCAGACACTGCAAAATCCTCTGTGTTTCTTTACTTTGCATAGACATATTGCTAATATTATTGAGTTTTTACAAATTAAAATGATCGATATAAGGTTGGGTTGATTAATTTGTTAAGGTTTCAGATAAACTCTCTTGTTCCCAGTTGATGTTCAATTGATGCAGCAATTTTGTGTTGATTTGGGCTAAGTTATTAAGCTTTAGTAGGCACATAAAATATGCACCTGTTCGTATATTATTGTTATTCTAATTCTATATTAGAGAAAATTCAAGCAATATGTTCACATAAAGAACTTGTCAGTTCTCATACAAACACAGAAGTTTTTTTAAAAGCAAACTTCCACCTATGCATGTCTGCTCTTCCACTAGAAAATAGCATATCAATAGAGGACACATATTTTGGGTGGATGTTATTCTTGCAAAATTGTTGCAGGAGTGACTTCAGAGAGAACTAGGCATGTAAATAGAGTGTAATTTTACTGATTTTTTTTAAAAAAAGTATTATATTAATGTTTTTATGTTGTTGTTGGTCACAAAGTTGTGTCCAACCCATTGCGACCCCATGGACAACATTCTTCCAGGCCTTCCTGTCCTCAACCATCCCCTGGAGTCCATTTAAGTTCACACCGACTACTTTAGTTATCAAATAGTCAGCCATTGTTGTTAGCATTAGTAAAAGAAGTAGTAATGGTAGTGGTGGTAATATTAGTAATATTGTTCATAATAGTGTCTTGCATAATTATATATCAGCAATAGTTAATGTTAATGTAGTATAAGAAATGTGTAGTTGATCATTTCCAAATACAATATTTCAAACCAAGGAACAATAACAAACAACTGCAACATTGTCTTGATTAGGTCAGGAATGAGAAACAGAATGACAGAAAAATAAATGTGGAAAAACGAATGTATGAACAATCATCCAGCAGATAATAATAGAGATCATTAAGAATGCTACAAATGCTGTTTTGATTTTTACATTTGCATGAGGTAAGCATCCATAAAAAAAAGAAAACAGCTTTGATAATGTACTGTAGCGTATGTGATATTCTACAGGGATCACTTCAAGAAAATGATAACATCTGTCCCAGCACATGAACTCTTTGTGCTTTCCATGGATAGAGGGGGAGAAAACACTGTGAACTAATATACTATACAACAAATATAGAGCAAAAAACTGTCTAAGTGATTGATCTCACAGTTAGTACAATTGGCCACACCAGTTAATGCAAATTCAATATCACAAAAAATATGTTCCCTCTGCCTTTCTAGTTTATTTGCTTCTAGTTTAAATTTTCCAGGGTTGTGTTGTACATATATTGTGTACTCTTTTCTTATTTAATAGGATTTTATGATACGAGTATGTGTATGAAGATACTAGCAGTGATGAAAAAATTTGTTAGGTTCATATTTTATTGCAAACTATTTTGCACTTAGAAAACTAACAGATGAATCAGAAGGCAATTGTCTTGTCATTTTCACAGTTTTCAATATATTCAGATGCAATTTCCTGATCATCAGGGAAACCTGTTAAATGGATAACTTGCTTGGGAACATGTATATGCATTACTTTACAAATGTATATTAAATAAAATTGCTTGTAAAATATGTATGTTGAGGATATTGCTTACAAACAATGTATGCTATAGAACATTGTGCAGAACTATTATATTTTTAGATGAATGCATCTAACACATCACCTACTATATTTTCATTGTTTTGTTCTTAATAGAAACAAAGTGAGAAATGAGCAGTAAGAAAAATGCTATGGAAACATTGAGATTGATCTATTCCTAAATGCATATAAGAAATTTTCTATATATTTTTGGGAGAAGAGATTTCTTCTTTAGAAATGTCATTCATTTTAAAAGTGAATGGTTTTAATGATATTAATGATATTTGTCCAACACTATCCAACATACATCCAATATTTGCAACATTTTATGTGGATTATTTTACTTTGAAATTTCATGCTATGTAGGATTTTGTAGACTATGATTTATTGTGTATTGTGGATATAAACTGTTAGTTTAATTATTGTAAGGTAAATAATGTAGAGCAAATGTATTATTGGGATTTTTTCCAGCTGCTTATGTGGTTTTTTCAAGAATTCCAGCTTCCTAGATTCCTGATAATAGGACAACATTACAAAAGCTGCTTTTAAAATAAGCTCCATCACCTAGTTAGTTATCCACCACTATATCAGAAATAGATATGAGGAATCAGATAGGTGGCTGGCTGTAGTTCTTGGTATCAAGTACATTTTATTCTTGCCTGCATTCACATTGCTGTACTGTACCAGTAATTGGCAATTTTAACTCAGCCCACCCAGAAACATATTACAATAGTCTTGAGAAACCACAGTTATTGTAACACTTTTGCAATCAGGCAAATCCATAATTACCTTTTGGTCATTCTGGCAGTTTAGAGTCATAATTTTCAAGGGAGAAAGTGTTTCATACATTTGCATAGTGATCCTCATCTCTGAATATTAGAGTGTAAATATAATGCACATTTGATTGTTTGGTCTAAAGCTTCAGATGCTTTTCCTGACCAGCTACTTTAAAGGTAGTGATATTCACTAGACACTTTTAAATACAGAACCAGAACATGACCTGCTGCACTCCAGACTGGTGGATAGAATAAACAGAATATATATCTTGGAATAGGCTAAACTACAGCTGCAAGCACTTCACTTTGACATAATCTGTGGTGACTAAAATCTGCTAGGATATAAAAATGGATAAGTTTGTAAATATTTGTGGGGGAGGATGGGCAGACAAGACATCCATGTTTTTAAATTTATTTTTATATAAGTGGGGTCCACTATTCATTTTTTCCAAAAATGTGACACTCATTTGTTAATTCTATATTTTTCATCGCAGACTGCTTTGATAATTGTAATGTTCCTTTTTGAAGCTGTTATAAAATAACAAAGGCTAATATAACCACAACTGGTTTTTTGTAAGCCACAATATTATTCTCTTTCTTTGGGAAATATATTATGAATAGCTTTAGATTTCCCACTCCCTTTCTTTTGTCTTCTGTTTTTATTTCCACCCTCCAAGTTCAGTAGAAGTTAAACATTTGGTCCCCACTTTGAACTTTCTCGAGAATTCCATCCCTAACAACCCGTCTGCTAAAGCCTTACTCCTTTATAGAACAAAATCTGTTTATTGAATGGTTTAAATAATATAATAAAATAAAAGGGAAAAAACATCAGAGAAAATTGTAAATATGAATAATTAGGATAACAATTCAAGAATGCATAAATGACTTATAATAAATTCCAATAGAACAAATGAGAAGTGTATATCCATCCAAATTTTAAATGCTAGTTAGTGCTTCAAATAAATTCAAGTAAGCTATAATGTTGAATCAGATGTTCTAATTGTACCAATCCTGACAGATAATAGAATGAAAGAGCAAGGAGAACAAAAGTGTTGTACCTTATGATTCTTGGCAAATATATATATATATTTAATGTACACTGAGAGCATATGAACCAAGACAAATTTCTTGTATGTCCAATCACACTTGGCCAATAAAAAATTCTATTCTATTATAAAAGGCACAAGCACAGTGAAGAAATATTCTTGAAAAAAGATAACTACAATTAAGTTAGGAATGTATAGATAATAAAATAGTTGCCTGATAATATTACTCTAAAGCCATTTGATCTTTCTTTATTCTATGAACAGAATATTCTCTTTTTATATTATTCTCCCCTATTTTCAGGATTGTTCTGAATATTCACAGTCTACTGTGAACATCCAGCTGTGACATATCCAGCTGTGACATGTGCAGCTTTAGGCCAAACAATGTGCACTTGAAAGCAGGACCAGATAAAGCAGAAATGGTATGTTCTCCAACATAGCTGGTCCAATTCAGATCAATAAGCACAAGATGACATGAAAATATACTGTATATCAGGGTCAAATTGTGTCCTGGCTAAATGGTGCAGGGAAGCTTCCTTGTGTGGTGTTAAACTATTCATCAGTTCACACTTAAGGCTAACATCTGTACCCCATGGAGCGACCTGTATGCAGAACCTTTCACAGATCTCTACCTACAAAGAATAGTTGGCTATTCTTTGCACTTTACCAGAATTTTGAAGTTGAGGAATGTTAGTATGATCACAGCCATTGCCAAAAAGGTTTACAGGACCAAGAGAAAACAGTGGAGGTATGTTAACAAATTTTAAAATTTTCACTTAGTTTTTCTAGCATTTGTATGTGAAAAAGTATATTAGTAATATTTTGTTAAAAACTACTTCACTAAGGAAGGAATTAATTGTATATATCCAAAACAAAGTAAAAGTATTGTAGTGTTGGGAAAAAATATCTAAACAAGCAGGATTTTTTTCTCTGAACTGTTCTTCACACTAAAGAGATAGGCAATATTTAAAGACTATGTATTGTAATGTCTTGTTAATTAACTGGAAATCTGGATGCCTATTCAGGTGTTCTTTCATAATTGAATGGTAGTATATGAAACATTTAGTATGCCTGCAATATGCTAAGAATTTGTATTTTCTCTCAGGGTCAGGATGAGCATTCTCCAGAAATCAGATCATATGAAGATGGCTGTTTATTCCTCTGAATAAAACAACTTCTGTATTCCTTAACCATTCTCTAGAATGCTGGTTTGGCCTAGAAGGAAAATTACTGCTAGTTATCTTTGATAACTCCCATAGGTGTGTGACTGTAGTTACTTTAAAAAATGAATCATGATTGATCCAGGTCCCATGGGATATACCAATTGCCAGATCAATCTAGGAATTGATAACATGTCTACTTGGGGAATAAACATTCTTTTGCGTGAACTGATTATGAACATCAACATCTGCAAATGAATAGGTCATAATTAAATACTTCCTAAACAATATTCCAGGGATGCAGTGGCTCAGTGGATAAGACAGCTAGCTTGTTGATTGGAAGGTTGGCAGTTCACTGGTTCGAATCCCTAGTGCCACATAATGGGGTGAACTCTCATTACTTGTCCCAGCTTCTGCCAACCGAGCAGTTTTGAAAGCACATAAAAAATGCAAGTAGAAAAAATAGGCACTGTCTTTGGTGGGAAGGTAACAGCGTTCTATGCGCCTTTGGCGTTTGATCATGCTATCCACATGACCATGGAGAAGTCTTCGGACAGCACTGGCTCTTTGGCTTTGAAACAGAGATGAGCACCGCCTCCTAGAGTTGGAAACAACTAGCACATATGTGTGAGGGAAACCTAAACAATATTCCAAGAAAAAGTCATCACACTAGTAGAATAGGTTGGAGTAGAGAGGGGGAAACTCTGCAGCATGGAAGAAGAGCTATGGCAATATTTTATTAGACAGTTATTTCTTCCTTTTCTTTTCTTATGTTTATTTTACATTAGGTGTCCAGGTTCCTGTCTCTATCTGCACAGCCAAATTGTGAAGTAGGACATTTCTTTTCATTTTGGATGACATTTTATGTTGAAGCCTATGACATCTTAATTTCAGTTAACTACCACTAACGATATGAATGCACAAAGACAGCCAGTAGTCCTGCAGTCTTTGATCAGGTATGTAAATGATGCCACCCATTGTGTTTGGTCATTGTGAAGATTCTTATTATGAAACCTTCCTTCCTGTCACATCCTGATGTGACAGAAATACAAAACATACTGTATATTATCATGTAAAATAGTAAAGTTGTCATTATAAAGGCATTTTTAAGTGTTGATAGAATTGCAAGATTCTATACAGATTTGGATCCGTGTGTTCATCTCTATTTTTAAGAGAATCCCCCATTTCATAATCCTTTCTTCTGATCCTGAACCATTCCTTTAATCAAGAAAAGCGTATCTACCCTTTTTTATTTTTACTACTTGCAATATCTGATACATTGGATTTTGAACAAACAAGTTTTTGTATGCTCCAAATTTATTTGAAACTGGTTTTCACTAAATCAGACTATTCCAATTAAGGCAGTGGCTGGATTTGCATTTTGCCTCAAACCATAATGTCTTTCATCTGATTTAAGGTATTTTATTAACCCAACCTGCAGATGATAAGAACTAGCCTTGGGTGTGTGTGTTATATACAAAGTCATTCTTTTCTTTCTTAGACACTTTCACTATTGATCTTAAATTCCTTATCTTCAGTTTCTGCTTCATTTGTGTTTTGGGTTTTTTCAATCATTCTTCCTGTGTGATAAATTTTAACTATAAGAAAACTAGAACACAGGCAATATCACACTATAATACTGCACAACTATGAAAAATAACTAATAAAATTAGAGCAATAGTAGCAAGAAAATGAGCTGTAGCTTAGATTGGCAAGATAAAGATAAACAGTAAAACAAACAGTAAAACAAGAGAAGATAAAGCATCAATATAAGATATTTTATGGTTTTCCTTTCCCTCTCCCTCAATTCCCAGGAATTTTTCCAGCATCTTTTATTGTACCAAACTATTAAACTATTGTAAATATTTTAGTATCAATACATTAAATAAACAGAATAAAAGGCATGTCATGTTGATGTTTGGTGTCTTAAGTCCATCCACTGCTGAAAAGATACTCAGCTTTAGCTAAAGCACTATCTGCTGTAATAGTGAAGACATAGACAATTTTTCAGATACATAAAGGACTTGGGTTTTTTCTTTCTTATATAATGGATAGTTAAGGTTTTTTTAAGACTGAAAGAGGTTTGCTATATTCTTGTCTTCTTCTTGCCATTGTCTTTCAACAGAATTTTTTTTTGGTCAATATAGTTCATTTCTCCTCTGAAATGACTTATAATTACATATAATTATAAGGTTCCGGTTCCAGTGAGCTGGGAGGAACAAGGATGTTTCCTCCGCTCCTCTCTTTCTGGGAACCACGGACGGAATTTCGGGGACCGTGAGGGTCGAGCCATGCTGGCTGGATGCTGAGGCTTTTGTGGACGGTATGGGGGAGCCTGCCAATGCTCCCCGGTGTGGCTCGGTGGTTCCCGACGAAATGTTTGAGGTCGGGATGTTGAGCCGCTGAGCCGCCAAGCCGCTGAGCCGCTGAGCTGCTGAGCCGCCATTGTTGGGGCTGCCTCACTGCCGCTGCCACTGCCGCCGTTTGGGGGCTGGCTACCACCACTGAGACTGTTGCCCTTGTTGCTGCCTCCACCGCTGACTCCTGCGGTGGGACAGCGGGGAGAGCAGCAATGTTTGGGTTTGCTGTGACTGTTGGGCTAACGTCGAGGCTTTCGCCGCCCCGCCGGCACCGCTCACCGCAAGGGTTCAGAGTCCTGCAAGGTATGTAACATTGCTACCAT
>JANHFP010006696.1:29612-40900 GCA_032468135.1 Calamaria suluensis
CCATCTGTCTGGGATGCCTTAATTTGAATTCCTTCTCTGAACAAGTGGCAGGACTCTACAGCTAAAAGTTAATTTTAAAATTCTGTTAAGGTAAATGTAAGTCAAAATAATAGACATTCTATAAAGCTAATTGTGCTTTACAGACTATAGTTGATTATAGTCTATTTCCAAATATTTAGAAATCATTTAATTGAGGAAGGCTTGTGATATAAGCAAGATTCAAATAACCTATCACAATGCTTTTAAAAATAGTTTTGATGTATTATTTCAATGATGGTACAGATTTTTAGGTTCAATCACAATAGTTCTACCATGATAATAATCTACCTTATTTTACAAATAGAAAAGCTTATTGCATTTACAGTAGATCACCTGACCCTAAATATAAGAATCAGATTATCTATCTATACACAACCATAGGTCAATTTTTCATCCACTTTGCTATTGAAAGGCAAAGACATGATGGAAGCTTATCTAGCTTAAAAAACAAATCTTCATTATATCACTGGATTTTATTTATAACGATAACCAGATTAGTTTACAGAAGTGAATATGGAATACATTAATGAAATCCTGCATCCCCTAAAGTTGTCTGGATTGCATCAATTTCTATCTAACTCAGAATTCTATTTCCCAAATACTAGAGAAACCTACATGTAAATATTAGTTTTTACCTGTTTATGGCTTCTAGCAAATAGAATCTGAATACAAGATTGCTCTGTTGCAAAACTTCCATTTAGCTATATGTTTGTTATCTAATACAGTTCCTTGAATAAGCATACTTTATCATTACTTACAATCATATATAATTGGGAAATGTGAAATGTTCACAAAGCACCATATTTTTTGGTGTGTAAGAGGCACTTCCACCCCCAAAAGTGGGTGGAAATGTCTGTGCATATTATATAGTGAATGTTGCTGAAGCCCCATCCACCTGCCGGCCCCCACCTTTCAGCCTACGCCTCCCAGAAATTTGCCTCCTTGCAGCAAACAGCAAACAGCATGGTCAGCTTCAGTACAGCCTGATTTAACATAAGCAGCTGATTGGCAGTTGGATTTGCCTCCTGGAATACTGCCTATCAGCTGTTCTAGGTATGATTGCCACTACTCAAAGCTTCTGCTGCCTACCGCTACCTCCAAGTGTCCCATTTTCAGCCGCTGCATGCCCCATTTTTGGCCTCAACATGTCCCATTTTTGAACCATTCCTGGCTGCAGAGATAGGCGGTGGTAATGCCCGCTGCCTGGAATGGACTGAAAATAGGATGCACAGAGACTGAAAACAGGATGTGAGGAGGCCAAACATACTGCGTGCAGGGACAGTGCTACGCGGCAGCAGCAATGGGAGGTGATGGTGGTAATGATTGGTGGCAATCACCGCAGCCTGGAACAGTTGATAGGCAGTATTCTGGGAGGCAGATCCAGCCACCAATCAGCTGCTTGTGCTAAATCAGGCTGTGCTGAAGCTGACCAGGCTGTTTGTGTCTGCTGCAAGGAGACAAATTGATGGGAGGCAGATTTTTTTTCTTGTTTTCCTAGGTGTGTTATAGTCCAGAGTGCCTTATAGTCCAAAAATACAGTAATACTATTTTTATTTTGTTACTGGAAGAAAAAAACATAACAATCTTCTTATACAGCTGTTTAATTTAATTTTGTTCAATTTATGCAATCTTCCTTTTATCTTATAAAAATGTATAAAAATGTATTCAGGATTGTTAATCTGTCTTTTTTGGTATACCTTAAAGAGAATGCAGTGGACCATTTTGAAAACTTAGGAGAGCGAGAAGATTTTTTTTGTTCCTTCCTGCCACAATAATTTCATAATTAGGGCAGAGTGAGGCTTCTTAGCAAGGGTGCTTGTGCAGAGAGATTGTGCCAGTTTGGAAGAATATTTCTGGGTGGTTCTATTATTATTTCTGATGGCCTGGGCTTCTCTCTGTAGCAAAAATATAACACAGATAAAATTTTTCATTCTCTAAAAATTAAATGATTACTTAAAGGAAGCCAGCTTCAAATGACTTTAATAGTGGACAGTTTTGTAACTTCAAGATCCAAATAGAGAAGGCATATTAGAGATGATTTTAAATTTTAAAATTTAGATTAGTATATTTGATGTTTTAAAAATAGCACTGTAGAAATATCTTTAGAAAAAAAATGGAATAGTTAATCACATTACTTCAATATGCTGCTATGTTAATTAAGTACAAAAACTCAGTTTAACAAAAGCCTGCTATGTTCCGTAGGCTTTTTTCAATGCAATTTCAAAACTATGAAAGTTTTTCAATCCTAGAAGATTGTAAATCAAACAGTATGAAAATGAACTACTTTGACTTCATAAGAAGCTTTTGCTATTTGTCCCTTGGGCATGAAAATAAATATTCTTATTTCTTTTTACAATCACAACATATTTAATGCTCTTTTCTTCTTACACAGCGGATCCAAAACAGCTGAATTCTTTTAAGAGAATTTTTGGTAAACAAAGTTATAAGAAGAATCATGCAACAAGTAGATTTTGGCAAATGTAGCAGACAGCCTGGTATTTTAAATGAAATGGATAATTGTAAAAGTCTTGGTTAATTGTAAAATAAATCTGAATAAAAGCAATTAAACAGGACTGGTAATATAATTTTAAAGCTGGTGGACATATTTATAATAGTAAAATAATGCAGTTTGTTTTTCTTGTTTAAAATCAGAAGCAGGGAAAGAAAATATTTATTCTATACCCTTAATTTCAAACTTTCATACTTTAGCTCTACAAGTTCTAATGACACCACTGTATTACCATAAAGAGGCTGAAAGTGTCATTGCTCTTTTGGTCTCTTTAGGCTGAAAAATAAACTTTCTTTCTAGAAGAAAAAGGTTGATTACTCATGTCAAAAAACCCACTTTGGAAAGAAGTATGTAAACTAAATGAAATGACGGGTATTAAGTTGATATCAGGACAAATTCTACAACAGGCTCAATATGGGTGACAACCTTTTCATATACTCTTAACACAGAACAAATGTTGCATATATACTAAAGAGTAAACCTCTCACATATATTGTGCCCAGTTAATGTCTTGCTTAGAGCAATTTGCATAGTTCGTATTAAATAAAAATTCACTACAGTCATGTTGACATTTACCACAGGTTGTAGCAAGTCACAGCTTATCTTGTTATCTTGCAGTCTTTTCAGCTTGTATGTTTTGAATGTTGAGAAGTGGTGTGGAGAGGTGAAAGACTGCCATCTTACTAGACCCTTGCTTTTCTTGGCCTATTAAGATGGGATTGGGTCATGAAAAGATGAAGATAAATGCTTCCTTGCAGATGAAACATGTTCCCTTATTCCTAAAGGAAATAATTATAAGGTTCCTACTAAAGAAATCCTTTCTTGATCAAGGAGAGCTGTATAATTATTGGCTGCCCTCAAATATTCTGTTTCCAGAAAAGGTGATCAAGCAAGTAGGGTGTTGCAACTATATCATTATCTAAGTTCAATAAGGGGTTGAATGAAAGAAAACAAGATAAATTTAAATCCAGATCAGACAAAATAAATGCTGCTAAACCTTGGGGACCAAGGTTGATATTGTTCTGGATGGGTTGCACTCTTCCTGAAACAGGTGGTTTGGGAATGTTCCTTTATCTACAGCTGTCATTTAGTGCTGACAGTAATGTAGTGAAGGGTACATTGGCACATGATTAGAGTGTTATCTACAGCTGTTCCTGAGCCAGAGAGATTTGGCAAGTTACCCACGTTCAGTCTCACTACTGCAATAAATTTTATATGGAGTTATCATGGAGAATATCTCAAAGTTCCAACTGATGCAAAATATGATAGGTTGGGTACAGGATTGTATCATACCTGCATTGAAGAATATGCACTAGTTGTCTACTGCTTCCAAAACATAAGGTATTCATGGTTACTTTTAAAGTTGTGAACTATGCTATGGACCACCATTTCCTTTACAAATCTGGAGTAATAAGAGATTATTACTAGGAATGTCCCTTCTGATTATATCCCTATAGTCAAAATCTTGTATACCTTGCAGATGGACAAAGACTTTCTTCAATATCACTTTTAGTACATGGAATAAATTCAGAGTTCTATTTTGAACCACCCACTTCCTTTGCCTTTAGAAAAGCAACCAAGAAGCATATTTTTCATCCACAATCTAGTAACCAATTTAATTTAGTTTACTTGCATGCATATTTCTATCCAGCATTTATTTTTAATCTAGTGTTTCTGATTTTTTAAACACAATATGCCTTAAATGTTCTTTCCTAACAAAAAGATAGCAGATAAATCTAATAAATGCAATCTCTGTTTCCAAAAAGATTGCATCTAGCGCTAATGAATATTACTTTTCAGTGTAAGTTGCAAATGGATTTAAATTTATTTTCCAAACTATTCCACATTTTTTCTTTGTATATGTCTCATTATGTATTGTTCTCATTAGCAGTCTTAGCATTAGTTTCTTCTCTTTTAAGATAAATTGAGAGTTCTGACCTTACTAAAAAGTACGAAAAAGGCAGCAACAGAGAAAAACAGGAGAATTTCAATGGATGATGCTGATGCCATAAGGCTTTTGACAAAGCACGAGTGATTACTGTGTTGTAATTCCATAAGAAATATCAATTGAAAGCAGGAAGTAGAATCACAATCTTTTCATTCTGAGACTTTAGACTATATCATTTATGTAAATACTTGATTATATCAATACATAATTATATGAACTTTTTAAATAATTATTGGGAAGAACATGTTATTCATGAAGACCAAAACCAGCTAAAGAAGTGGCAGCTGTGATTTCAGATACTTGTGTATATAAGTAATACCACCATCCAACAACATCTCCCTATCCCAAACGCAAGGACTCAATAGGTGGACAAAAATACCAAATCCAGTCTGAATATCTGCATGACTATGTGACCAATAATAATTTTACATGTATATCACAGTTGACCTCAATGGAGATATTTCTAAAGATATATATATAGGATTATATTAAACTGCAACTTGAATGTAAACATAATATGAAGTGATGACTTAAAGTAGGGATGTCAAACTTGCACTGTCAAGGCATTGTCATGTGACATATTGGGACTTCCCCCCCTTTGCTAAAATGGACAGGGTGGGGCTAGCCCATGATACATCTGGCCTCTGGGCCATGAGTTTGACACTCCTGGCTTAAAGTCTCTCTAAAACTTTCCTTGTTTTCAATTGATCTAAGATGTATTTATAGAGATATAGTAAAAGGCATGTGTTACAAAGTTGGGTAGAACCTCTTCTGAATGCCAGGCCCATTCTGAATGTTGACCATTGTTGTAATGGTAGCCATGCAATTCTAAACCATCTCAGATCTCACTACCAAGGACCAAAGTTGAAAACACCCATCACTACCACCACTGATATAACACTACCAACTCTGTTAAAACTGAGAGGCTTCCAAATATCATTAAATAGCTGGAAGAACAAGTAGAAACATGCTTAGCTTATTCTTTTATTCCAAATGCAATTATAGAATCTTATATCCGCATAGCATATTTATCTGCTAAGAATATTCTTCTAACCTTGTTCTTTTCCTTGAACACAAACTTACAATCTTTTTTTATATGACAAGAAGAAAAAATATATTAGTTAAATTTAGAGAAGGAATAATTGAACATATCCTAAAGCAAAATTTGTTCCAAAATTATATCTACATAAAGAGCACCACTAATATAAAGGGCATCACCAGAGGAAGGGAAACAGAGCAGAGAAAAACCATTACTTGCTGTATATCCAAACCAAAATACAGATTATAAAACTAAAACTTCTAAACAGTGATGAATAATGTAGAATGTATACAGGAACAGGAGCAGAATAGGATGGATTTTAAAAGTCAATTTTCCATGATTTATAATACACAGATAATCGGAATGAATAAGGCAGATAGTAAAAGAAGGCAACTTTAAGGGGAGATCAACTGAGGTGAAACAAAGCCAGAGAGACAACAGTTTTTCTTCTAATCCATGAAGGTCATTTACCCTTTGACAAAATAATGACTTACCACCTAACAACTACTTTGTTGGGGAATTAAGTCAATGTATCAGACATGCTGCTCCTAGCTAGGGTGTATCATTGTGCGCTATAGAAAGGAAGCCAAATAGATAACTTTCACCCTTTATTTGTAATGGGTGCTGATGTTTGGCATACTGTGTCTCATTCTTTTTTCTTTGATAAGCAAAATTATAATGACTTAATGATCTTAATTGTACATTCCTTACATTCACATTTTCTTGCCAAGCAGTTTCTTCAACAGTTTGCTCTTTCTTTCCCCTTTTGCCCAATCTTTAACTTTAGCAGCATAATTATGCTCTTGTAAACACCCCGCTGCTACCCCCACATCTCCTCTTTGCATTACTGTAAATAGGCATCTTTGAAGGGAGAGTGGTAGGCAGCTTTTGGTACAGTGGTTACCAAGGATCCCTTCATCAAAGAGCCTTTGTGAGCATGCTCTGGACACAAGCCAATCAGATCATCTTGCTGTCTGCCTGAGGAAAATTTGCCCTGGTATGCAAGCCAAATCAAATTCAGGAGACAGGGTGACTGCACTGCTAGTTTAACCTGTCTTAGCTGAACGCAAAAAGATAGACAGACAGAAAGACAAAAAGTGCTACCAGGAAAATTATCTGTTTGGCTGCAGACTTAATTAACTTGTTAATATATAGTATGTTTATTATTTCCTCTTAAAAGTGCCTGCATCTCAAATCTATTTTTAATATTATCTGGTCAGCCTGCTTGAAATATGAAAATTATACAGACGCAATAAGGGCAAAGTGACTGTAGGCAGACAATACTTTTCCTAATTGTATGACAGGGAAAAATACAGTGCCATTGAGGGAAAGTATCATTTTCTTATGTCAAGTTAAACCCTGCAGAAGGTATCTGTTCTTGGTTTATTTTGGTTTATATTGAGTCTTTTTGTTCCCTGGCATATGAATAATATCTATATTCACATGTTGTTGTTAGTTGCGAAGTCGTGTCTGACCCATCGCGACCCTATGGACTATGTTCCTCCTTCATATTCACATGAAGAACTGGTAAACAGAAATACTTCACACTTCTAGGTATAATATATGGAAATGTGTAGAAAAGTTAACTGGAAAGTTTAAATTTATTAATTGAATAAAGTAAACAGTTAATTATGTGGTTGTGAAGAATCATTCAAAACAATCTTAAAATAATCCAGAGGAAGGGAAATATATTCTTCAAGTAATCCTCAACAATCACATTTCTTATTTTGTAATTAACATTAGAATGGTATAAACTACCTACTTTCAAAATGCATCATGAGTGTCTTTTCAGTGTTAGCTATAAAAGACTTTCCATATTTTTTTAATGCTTGATCAAATTATACAATGCAGAATATTCATTAGAAGCTATCAATACTGCTTGGTCAAACATTGGCTTGCAAAGTGTGATTATTTTACTTCTTGCAAAAGTGAGATATTTTCCTATGTTCATAGGGATGTAAATAGATTTACATAAAGTTTAAAAGGATGGGACAGCAGTGATTGCCTTTTTGCCTTTTAACTTTAAAAATATCTTCCAAATGTATATATAATGCTTATATAGCATCATTATGGCTATATTACTTGTTCACATTCTCCACCTCCCCACAAAAAAATATCATCCCACTATGTTGCACAGATAAGAGGTCCTGCCACTTTGGCCACATAATGAGAATGAGACAATGCAAGATCAGTTGATGTAAAATGTTTTTGACTGCTGGAAGAAACAAGTAAATGGTGAACTCTGAATACTTGAATTTTCAGTGTCCACAAAAGAGAAGGAGCAAAGAAATGAAGGACCAAGATAATCCTGAGAGAATTCAACCTCCTTTTTTTTTGTTCAGTCCTTTTTAATTGGCCCTCCCAGGTTAAGTTAAATGGTGAACTAAAGTATTAATTTCTAATTGAATGCTTTCAGTTAACTTTCACTATGATAGAAAAGTGGATATTCAACACTATAGGATGTCCTGGATGGGAATAGAATTCCATTTACTTTCTGTATCCCAAGGGAATAATTAACTTTTAACAGTCACATATTCTATAGGCTTTATCTCCTCTTCTCCTCCACTTGCTAATTTGAGCTTCCAATAGGTGGTGGTTCACAACCAAAGGCTTTTGTTCTGAAACTTTTCTCTCTTTTTTGGAGAGAAAATTAAACTGGAATATCTTTTGCCAGCTCATTCTGTCTTTGCAACTTTCTCAAATTTCTCCTAAATATCTTTCTCCTTTTGTGGTTTTCTTATTCTCTGTTAGAAAGGAATTCCCCGTCGCTTTGTCCGAGAACTAAGCAAGTAATAATAGAACAACAGGGATTTATTGGGAAACTGTGATAATGTGGTAGAACTTAAATGAGCATATAGCTTACTTTGAATTGATTAATAAACTAGGTGAAACTAGAGTATGAATTTAATAGTTTTTATGAATTATAAACTATAGCAGGATATGTAACAAAGTGACAACAGGTTCACAAGAAACATAATATTTACTATAAAGAACAGCTTTGCTTTTGCCAAATAGTATGTTGAAAATATTGTCATAAGTTAGTATACTATTAACTACAAATGTTAATAGTTTTCAATAGATGCTTATATGAAAAGCACCGTAAGACCACTATAGTTAAGTAGCTGCTTGACTTATATCTGCTCTAGAATGACCAGAACATAAAATCTTGATCTAATAAAGTATTGCTTTGAAAATAAATATTTTGACTACTTGCCAATAGATTTATATGCATTACCCTCACAACAATATGATTTAATCATATTGAGCACCAGAGAACTATTAAATTGGAATCTGGATTATCTACATGTGGTAAAATGTATACTAATAGCACCAGAAAAATACAAAGAATCAATCAGTTTAATATTATGAGCTTTAATATTTTAAAATATATAACCACATGCTATTTTCTAAAGCAATAGAAGAATAAAAAAGAGCTTTTTATTTAATATTTTCAATATTACAACTACTTCAGCAGACTACTATTTATGGCAATAGTCTGTTGCTGTGATTAAGGCATCAGGCTAGAAACCAGAAAATAATGCAATTTAGTCTTGTCTTGGGCCCTAAAAATTATTGTCTTTGGCACAAAGTCAGCAGGGTGATCTTGGGCCAGTCACACTTTCTCAGACTTTGAAAGCAGGCAATGGCAAACCCCTTACCAACAAAACTATGGAGAACTTATTCAAGCAGTCTCCAATAATCAGATATAACTGAAGGAAAAAAAGAGGTATTAGTAGTAAAAGTTAAAATAATTATTCATTCATCTATACCAATGGTCGGCAAACTGCGGCTCGTGAGCCGTATGCGGCTCTTTAGCCACTTGAGTGTGGCTCATCCGACGCAGCCGGCCCAGCCACGCCCCCCAACCCCCTGCCCCAATCACCGGGGCTTTTTTCCCGGCACGGCTCCTAGAGCCGCTCAGCCCGGCCATGCACCCAGCCCTGAAGGGTGTTCTTCAGGGAGTGGAGGGTGTCCTTCAGGGAGACGCCGCAGCGGGCCTTCGCTTGTCTGCCGGAGCGGCTGCAGCTGAAGCAGCGGGTGGCCATGGAGGTTGTGCTGGCGGAGCTGTGCCAGGAGAAGCAGGCAGCGCTTTGGGAGGCTTGGGATGCCATTGGGACATGCCTGGTGCCGCTGCTGGTGCTGGGGGGGGGGTAGGGGGGATCGACATCCAGAAAGCGAGGCGGGAAATTGGAACTGGGCGAGTAGGAGGGAGGACAGGGCGGCAGAGGGAGGGAGTCGGGGCTACGCTAATTTCCACGGGTGTCCCTCGCTTGTGAGGAGGGCGGGGGTCTCCTGCCCCCCGGGGGCCTCACGCCCACTGAGGAGCGGGGTGATGGCGGCACGGGCTGGAGCAACAGCAGCAAGGCGAGACGAGCCCCGCGGGAGGCCCGGGGCATGGAGCAAGGAGGGAATCCTCTCTGCTCCCAGGCCAGCACCAGGGCTGCTTAGGAAAGAAGCGGCAGCCCTGGCCTGGGGGAGTCTCCAAACTCCCGGTGATGCTTCCTAAAGCCGCCCGCCTGCCCCCCGAGCACCAGCAAGGGCTTCGGGGGCATGCCCACGCCGGCAGCAGTAGCAGCAGTGCAGCCGGGAGGCGAGATGCCAAGCGAAGCAGTCGTAACCAGTGGCCGTGGCGCCAGGGTCTGGCCAGGGAGCGGTGTGTGCGAATGCATGTGGGGGGCAGAATGAACGGCCACTAGGGGGGATGGCGGCGCTGTAGGGAAAAGCCTCCGGATCGGAACCACGTTGCCCCCACCCCCTGCACGCTCCTTTTTCCATGGACAGCGGGCTGGAATTATGAGCCGGCTGGAGCTGCTGGTGGCTGGGACTCGCCCTCCCCGCAAGAATTCTCTCCTCACTCCGCGCCCCTGGACTCCCGTGGGGCTCTGCCGCTGTTGCTCCAGCATGCACTGCCATTACCCCGCTCCTCAGTGGGTGTGAGGTCCCCCGGGGGGCAGAAGAGCCCCACCCTCCTCCTCACAAGCGAGGGATGCCCACGGAAATTAGCGTAGCCCCGACTCCCTCCCTCTGACGCCCTGTCCTCCCTCCTACCCACCTACTTCCCATCCCCCTGCCTCGCTTTCTGGATGTTGAGCGAGACCCCCTACCCGCTATGCATGTCCCCGGAGAAGTTCCTTTCCCCTCGTCCTGAGCCTCCCACAGACTCTATGGCTGGCTCCCTCCCGTGCTCTCCTCCATGCCACCGCCGAGCAGGTGAGAGGCTGGTGAGTTGGCTGGGTGAAGGAGGGGGAGTCTCCGCTCCACTCGGCCTTGGTCCTCCGCCTTCACGGGAGACCTCCCCCTCCCTCTCGCTGGCCATGAATCAAGCTGCCCATTGATTAAAAGGTTATTGACTTGTCAGTGCCGTTAGGCTGCTTAGAACAGAGGCCCAAAGTTGCTTTTACTGCGGGCGGCATATCCCCGAAGTCCCGGAGGCCCTTCCAAAGCTTATGGAAGCGTTTCTGTCACTTCAGGGATACCCCACCGCCACCGCCCGAAGTAAAAGCCGCTTTGGGGCACTGTTCTAAGCAGCCCTTGCTGTGGGAGGCGGTGCCGGCGGTGCCGAGTCCCCAAAGTGATTTTTTCGAAAGCTTTAGGAAGCACCTCCATCACTTAGGGGACACAGTTCCTCCTTGCTGCCACTGCTGCCCTCTCGAGGGAGGAGGAGAGAGAGAAGGAAAGAGAGGGAGAGACAAAGAAAGGAAGAGAAAAAATGGAAAGGAAAGGAGATAGGAAAAGAGAAAGAAAAAGAGACA
>JANHFP010006700.1:2507-12690 GCA_032468135.1 Calamaria suluensis
CAGTCAGTCAGTCAGTCAGTCAGTCAGTCAGTCAGTCAGTCAGTGAGTGGTATTTGGCAAATATAGTGGTGGGGATGATGAATATTAGTATTTATTCATAGCTGTTCTTTGAATGGGACCTGCTGCTAATTACTTGGCATTCTTTTAGTACTCTACACATGTTCAGAAGCATATCCTGAACTCCTATTGAAGAGTCCCAACTCCCATTGAAATATATAAATAAATATATGTGTATGGTCTGATATGTTTAAGCAATGAATTTAAGTACATTTGTCCATGTCCTTGATTATCAGGAACTTGTGCATACTAGTCCTATTCTGTATTCCCAATGTGTCCTTTAGCACATGAAATATCAATGCTTTTATAAAGTTGATTAATAAGAAAACTTTAAATTGTAGATATCACAGGCTGCATCAGAAGTGCCTATTGTGCAATACATATTTGATACCTGTTTGTCAATTCATGTGTCTCCTAACAGCCAGTATTCACAAAGTCTTTTTGTTGCAGGTCAGGTGAAAATGAGCTGCCAGGGGAGGACCTAGCTCAGTATATTTATTCTGAAGGTAAGTTGTTTGCTGGATCTTCTTTGCCTGGCATTTGAGGGCAAAGAAGGAAATGTCGCTGTGATCAATACAGATGAAGTAAATAATTCCATTGAACATTTGAAGCTGCCTGCATTGGGACAGGGTGCTGGACTAAATGAAGCCTTTGGGTTAGATCCAGGAGAGCTTTTATTTTGTTATATGTACTAAACTGGGAAAATATCTTCAATTCCCCTTCTGGAGTTTTATAAAATTAGGAATGTTACAACAGATCATCCATTCACAGTTCCATTCAAATTTACATGTGTACAGATGAATGCCGGAATGTAATTTTGCCAATGGCATGGAATGCACTCAGAATAGATACATATAAACAGAAAGAGGAACAGTTAGTTAAACTGGGAGTATTAGTTTGACGACCATTGAGTTCAATATTCAATATAGACATTTACCAGCCAGAAAAGAGAAGAACGCTTGGAGACTAGAAAAGCAGCATTTGCCAAACATTCAAAGAATGTGTATTTAAATTGTATATACCTTTGGATTTCAAATATGAAATCAAATATTACATGATTAAAAACCTGCTTAAAATTCATTAAAAGGTATGAAAAACTTAAAGAAACAGATTGAGACTTTTTCAGAACTGTAGCAATGCAAGGAACAGCTTCAGCTCCAAATGCAAGTAATTCCATAGACTGGGCTTCACTATGGAAAAGCAAAATTAGCAGTAAGCTAATCTTATATTGGCATTTTAAGCATATCAGTATTGGAATCTAAAGAAGTCAAGTCTTTGGATCAATAAAAACTCCATTTTGTCCAAACTTAGCTTCAGTTTGTTTTTCCGTAACCAGTTATTTATACTTTAGAGATCAGCACAGGGAGGACATTGAAATATCCAAATTCAGCATGCCATAAAAGGATAAATATAGCTAAATTTCATCAGAATATTAGCAGCAGATAGTCCTGAAACCACATATAATGCTTTTTTATGATTTCTTAGACAGATCAATTAACATGAGATAAGATTTTCTGGGGCATTTTTCAGAGGGGCAGAAATAATTTTCCCAGTAATCTTTTGGTAGTAAAGCCATTTCAAAGGGATGTATTGGTGAAAATGCTAGACTGTGGGGAAGAATTGGAAACATGCAGAGAAGGAAAAGAGAAGAAATGAAGCATAAATGGTATTAGTTCTCTTTGCTTTATATATATTCTAGAGCAGAGGTCTTCAACTCCCAGAATTCCTCAGCCAGCTTTCCTGTTCTAGAGTACAGGAAAGATAATGACTCAATTTCCATAGTAGTCAAGAAGTTAAGAGGATGTCATTGACCAGGTTACTGTAATCCCCTAGGTTTTAGTTAATTCAAAGGAAGTGAATAGCCAATATCGGGGAAATAACAATACTTGGGCCCCTGTATTATCAATAAGCCGGCATGAGGAAACCAAAATATGGTTTCAGTGCAGCAGACATGTATGTTGTAACAACCTCACACAAATGTTGTAGTTTCATATCCTGATGCAAGTATGTAAGTCATGTCATTTCTGTGATTAGCACTGTCCTCAAAATTAATCACTTAGCTCTATCTTCCTCCAAGATATCAAAAGTGGAAGAAGGTTCCACAGTTCATAGTTTGCCCTTTTTTATGTGTGCAACCAGAGTTTGAACTCAATTGGATTTTCATGCTTTATCTCTGTATAAAAGAAATGGGGTGTCTAGTGGTTAAGGCACCAGACTAGAGAGTGGGAGACCATGAGTTCAAGTCCCATTGTAGCCATGAAAGCCTGACTTTGGGCCAACCACTCTCTCTCAGCCGAACCCACCACACATAGTTGTTGTTCTGGGGAAAATAGAAGGGAGGCATGTCGGGACTTCCGGTTGGGTGACGCAACAGCGAGGCAGCTGAGGAGATAGCTCCGTCTCCTAGGTTGAGTTTTTCCTTCCAAAGGCTGTTTACATAAGCCTTGGAGGGGACAACTTAGAAGAGGGGAAAACCCTCAGGTGGCGAGAGTGGGTGCAAACCTCGTCACGACAGGAGATTTCCCCGGCTTTGGTTGGAAAAAAGACCGACGATACAGGATCAGTCCCAAAGCCGCGGTGTCCCCACAATTTCATCAAGAGGAAGCAAGGAGAGAGTGAAACAACCAAATAAAGCTCTGGAGTAAGTCAGAACAAACAGCAAGACAGAGATCTATAGTTCCCAAAAGAGGAGATCGGAGGTATAGGAGGAAGTCTTCCGAAGATAAAGCGAGTAGTGCCATTGTTAACAGAAGTGAGGTGAGCGGGCGCAGCGGAATGGAGGCGAAGAAGGCAGAAAGTAGAGTGGGACACAACCGGAGTTTGAACTGTAACAGAAGGTGTGAGACACAATGGACTATTTTTAGTTTGAAAATTGGATATAGGCAAACGGAACAATCTGCTGTGAGAAGAGACTGAATGACCTGGTGGTGTGTTTGAAGGAAGAAAGGAAGTAGAATTCGGGGGTTGTTGTTGAAATTGCAGAGGTACATTGGTTGATGGGCAATTTCTAACAGGAACCGTTGTGGTGAAGGCACAGGAAGTAGCAAACGGAAGGAGGAGATGTTGATTTGTAAAGAAGGGACTAAAGACTCTTTATACAGAATTGTAAGAAACAAACTTACTATTTAATATTTATTTGATATTTATATCAATCTTAAAATAACTAATGAATTGATAATTCTATCTCCATGTAAACTATATTTCCCCTAACTTCCTAACATTCTCCCCGCCTTTGAGACTATAGCTCTATTTGAATATTGTAATATTAATTATTTATTATTCTGGAAAGATCCTTATTAATTTTAGATTATTGGACAGCTTAACAGTGTTATAACAGAATAGTTCGACATTACTAATTTTAGAATAAGACAATAGTAATTTTGAATAACTCATATCTAACAATCTTTCCAATTTATTGATACCCCTGAGAGTTTAAAATTTTGATCAATTAATTACACAGGATATATTTATTAATAGTTAAAATTCATTAATGAATTTTATCAAATGAAAACTAAGGGATATAAGGAACTAAAGAGGGGATTTATCCGAAAAGAAATGAAAAGATTTGAAAAGGAAAGATTTAAATTTAACAATAATTAGAGAACATTGGGTGATTATATAAAGGAAAATGATAATTTACTATGACAGAGTTTGGGAGCAGAACGGGGGGGCGGCAAAAAAAATGCACAACCATCTCCAGCTAGCAGTAGAGAGGAAATGGGTGACAAATATGTAACTGTAAATGAAATGTTATCAATTCAGATGGCTTTAGATAAAATGCATGACCTAATAGCTGAAACAAGGGCAGAAAGCAAAGGGAATCACGAGGAACTGAAAAATGAAATGAGGAATACTGTGGGTGGAATAAGAGAAGATATTTTTTAACAAATTTTATAGCCATTAATATTGATTTAATTCTATTTTAAATAATTTATCTGTATATATTTTGTATTTTAAATATGATCTCTGGCTGTGCACCGCCCCGAGTCCGTGAGGAGAGGGGCGGTATATAAATTTGACAAATAAATAAATAAATAAATATAAAACAGTTGGATAGTAGAATGAAAGAGATAAAAGATACAATGGTACAAAATGAGAAAAGGATAAAGGAAATAGAAGATAGACAAGACTGAATAGACAGCCAACTAGAAAAGACAGAAAACAAAATATTGGCTGAGAATCAGGATATGAATTATGCAATTGTACAGCTAGAAATGGATAAGGCCGTATATTATTTGTGATTCCAGAATGTTCCAGAGGATAAGGAGGAAGACTTGAGGGAAGTATTATATGTTGGCGGAAAACTTAGGCTTGCAGAAAGAAGACATATTGAAAGATTTATATGAGGTTTTAGAGCCCAAACAAATTATGCAAGACGCCATAAGCTGCCCCAAGAAATACATGCCAGGTTTTCTAAAAAATTAATGAGAGAGGGAATCTATTGGAAATCCTGGGACACAAAGATAATTAATATATAAAGGGGATATATTAATATTAAGCAGATACCGAGAAGAGTGAGAGAACAGAGGCAAAAATATCAGTTCCTCACCTCTCAGTTAAGCAAATATAGAATATGTTTTAGATGACTCATCCCTGCAGGTGTGCTGGTGACCTGGAACAATCGGAAGATAAGATTAGATACAGTAGAAAGAGCTCATGATTTATTTGAGCAATGTCTAGGCCCAGAAGAGGAGATGGCGAGCGAGGAGATGAAGGAAGGAAATTCAACGGAAGAAGGAAAAAACTTGGAAAGGGGAAGAAGAAAGGGTTTAGAAGAAATAGTGGGAGAGAGGAAGGAGGAAAGAAAAGGGAGAAAGGTTGAAGGTGGGATGTAACAGGTGTTAGGATACGGTACTATTTGTATTATTTCAAATAAATAAAGATATCAGAAGAAATGAAATTATTGTCAATTAATGTAAATGGATTGAATTTCCAGTATAAAAGAAGACAGATATTTCAAAAAATGTATAAATCTGGTATGGATATAATTTGTCTCCAAGAAACCCATGTTAAGAACGAACAAAGACATTTACTAGAATCACCCAAAAATGGGAATCTATATACAGCTCTTGCACCAAAAAAGAAAAGGGGAATTGCAATTTATATTAAAAATTGGCTAAAGACGAAACAAATTTATGAAGATGGTGAAGGAAGGATTTTAATTATAGAAATTAAGACTGAAATTAAAACAATGACATTAAGTGGTAATTTATGCGCCATATGTCCAACAAAATAAATTTTACGCTAAATTACACAAGAAATTAATAGAATTAGAATTGAATGGGATATGCTTAGTAGGAGATTTCAATGCGGTAGTTGACCCGAGGAAAGATTACCAGACAAAAAAAAAGGAATTAAAACAAAAAAAAGGAAACTCCCAGATTCTTTTTTTAAAATGGTGCACGAGCTGAGTTTGAGAGACATATGGAAAGAAAGGAACAGGACACAAAGTCAATATACATTTTACTCGAACCCTGGACTCATGGTCCAGAATTGACATGATCTGGACCGACACAGGTACAAGTAACAATATAATAGAGACTGAACTTTTGACAAACAATTGGGCAGATCACAACTTCGTAATGATCACATGGAAAGAAACTCAGATAAGGAAAGGCAGATGGACCATGAGCCGTGAGGTAATCAGAGAGGAAAAGTATATTAATCAGATGAAACAAGAATTGACCTTTTTTAAACAAAAATAATCTGAATGAAGACACCACCATACAAAACATTTGGGATACCACCAAAGCATATGTGAGAAGTATGACCCTAGCTTATGGCGCCAAAAGGAATAAGGAGAGGAGGAAACAACAACAAGAGCTACAGAATCAATTAGACATATATGAGAAAGATTTGCAGACAAATTCAGATAAAGCAATGAAACTAGAAAGAGATTTGGTCAAACATAACTTAAATTTGTTAACTCAGGAAGAATTGGCACAAAAATTAAAAACAACCAAACAAATACACTTTGAATTCACAAATAAACCCGGACAGTGGCTGGCATATAAATTAAAAAAAGAAAAAGAAGATAGGAGAATTGAGTATTTACAGGATGATCAGGGGAAATTATGCCACCAGATGGAAAAGAAAAAAGAAATAGTACATAAATACTTTGAATAGTTATATAGTAAAGAGGATATAAAGAAAGAACAAATTGATGAATACTTTAAAAAAGGGGAGATAAAAGAAATTACAGAAGAAATGAGGGAACTCCTAAACAACAAGATTACAATAGAAGAATTAGAATAGCCATAAAAGACCAGAAAAACAACAAAGCTCCAGGTCCAGATGGGATACCATCAGAATTCTACAAAAAATTCCAGGAACCTTTGGAAGAGGTTATGCTGAGGGTATACAATGATGCTTTAGAACATGCACAGATACCGTACTCTTGGACAGATGCCCTCATCACACTTATTCCGAAGGATCCTGGAAACAAACATCTCTTGGGGAATTTCAGGCCAATCTTGCTCCTTAACGTGGACTATAAGATCTTGATGTCCACCTTAGCACAAATAACAAAAAAAATTCTAAATCAAATTATTAATTCGGACCAAAATGGGTTTTTACCGGAGAGACACATAAAATACAACATTCAGATAATTATTTTTTTTAAACAAAGTTTTATTGTTTTACACTTTTACAAATAATATTTTAACCTTCAAAGTTGTTAGTAACATTTTTATAGTTTTCTCCCCCACTCCCTTCCCTTCCCCCCCATTCAGATAATTATTGATGTGCTAGAATATTATGAGGTCCATTCAGATAGGCAGCTGGCATTGTTTTTGGATGCCCAGAAGGCCTTTGATAACCTCAATTGGGATTTTCTAATAACTCAACTTAAATTAATGAATTTCGGGAACAAATATACCAACCTTATCAAAGAAATATATACAACTCAAACCGCCAAAATAATAGTAAACGGGGAAAGAACAAAAGATGTAAACTTGCTAAGGGGGGGTAAGGTTGCCCCATATCTCCATTGTTATTTATTCTATCCCTGGAAACACTACTAATCTGAATTGGCCTTAAAAATTAAACAGGAAGAATTTAAAATTCAAGCCTTTGCTGACGACCTCATGTTTATATTAGAAAATCCAGAGGAGACCGGAACCACCCTCTTACAGGAATTGGAAGAATATGAGGCAGTAGCGGGACTCAAAATCGATAAGGGGCAAACCAAAATGATTTCAAAAAATTATACTAGAGAACAAAGGGGAAATTTGGAAATGAAACTAGGTATTTCAATTACAAAGAAAATTAAATATTTAGGAATTTGGATAATGGCTAAGGTTATTTCACTTAAAGAAGACAATTATGATAGATTATTAGGACAAATAGAGAAAAATTTAATTGGCTGGTCAAATTTACAATTATCATTCCTAGGAAAAATTGCTGTAATCAAAATTAATATTCTTCCCAAAATGCTATATTTATTCCAGACCATACCACTAATACTAAGTAAACCTTTTTTTGATAAACTAGACAAATTAGTAAATAAATTTATATGGTCTGGAAAGAAAGCGAGAATTAAAAGTCTACTGCTCCAAGATTCAAGAACAAGAGGGGGTTTCGGTCTCCCTGACTGGAAAACATATCACCAGGCGGCAACAATCTTATGGCTAAAAGACTGGATTGAACTAAAAAATAAAAGATTATTGGCATTAGAAGGACATGACCTCCAGGTAGGTTGGCATGCCTTCTTGTGGGACGAAAAGTTAAAAACACATTCTTACTTTAGGGCACACGTAATTAGAAAAGACTTAATAAATACCTGGAAAAATATCAAAACAAAACATTATATGAAAATCCCAATTTGGGTATCAACTATGGAGACCATGATATATCCAAATGCAATCAATTTACAAAAAACAGTAAGATACTCAGAAATTCTAGATATTACTGGCAATTTAAAAACAGAACAACAAATTAACAGACCAAGGACTAAAAATGAAATGGTGGAATTATCTGCGAATTAGATCCAAACTCAATAAAGACAAAGAACAATATGTATTCACAATCAACAAACTGAATTAGACAAAATAATTCTCGGAAATAAGAAAAAAAATGATATCTAAACTATACAACTACTTATTAAATTACAAAATCTACGATAAAACAGTTAAAGAAACAGTGATTACATGGGCAAAAAAAATTGGATATAACATACAATTAGAGCAATGGGAAAAATTATAGACAATAAATTATAAAATCACAATGTCAGCTGCCTATAAAGAAAACCTTTATAAGATGTTTTACAGATGGCATCTTCCACCGGCGAGGCTGGCAAAGATATTCCCCAAGAGTTCCCCGGAATGCTGGAGATGCGGCCATAAGCAGGGTACCTTTTATCGCATGTGGTGGACATGCCCAAAGATAAAACAATTATGGACTAAGATAAAAATCTGGCTTGAAGAAATAACTGGAGGAAAGGTCAAAAAAAACCCCTGAATTGTTCTTGCTGGGTATCTTGGAAGACAAATTGGAAAAAACAACAAAATATTTAATTTTACAAGTTTGTACGGCGACCAGAATTGCCATTGCGCAATTCTGGAAGCAACCTAATTGTTCGCCTGATTGGCTAATTAAACAAAAAATATTGGATTGCACTGAAATGAATAAATTAACACTAGAATTAAAGGGCAAACAAGATTCAGACTACTATCAAATTTGGGACAAATGGTACTATTGGCTAGATAACAAAGAAATAAGAAATTTAAAGCATAAAAGGGAGATTCTGCATGTTAATTGACAATATATTAAGAATCTACTGATACTGATAGGTAACCTGAACAGACGATAGAGAAGAAAGGAGCGTTGTAAGGGTTGATTATATTAGGATAAGGAAACCAAACATGGTTTTCCGGTTGCTTTATATGTATATGTGTGTTTATGTGTATTTCGTATATGTATGTATACTTTCTTTTTTTTTCTCTTTGTTATTAATAAAAAATATTTTTAAATAAAAAAGGGAGGCATGTCTTGAGTTTTTGTAAAAATAATAAAGGTAATAAAAACATATCTGAGCAAATAAAACATGGTTCAAGAAAGGAGATAGGGATTCTCATCCAGTAAACATGGACAACAGAATAGAGGTAGTTCTAGGAAAGGATTGGAAGGAATAGTTACAGAGTTCAAGCCAATTAAGGCTGCATGGAATTCTACAAATCAGAGGTCGTTTCAGCAGGTTCTGACCAGTTCTGGAGAACTGGTAGTTGAAATTTTGAGTAGTTTGGAGAACCTCTAAATACCACCTCTGACTGGCCCCACCCCCATCTATTCTCTGCCTCCTGAGTCCCAGCTGATTGAAAGGAAATAGGGATTTTTCAGTAACTTTTCCCTGGAGTGGGGAGGGAATAGAGATTTTACATTATCTTTCCCCTGCCACACCCACAAAGCCATACCACGCCCACAAAGCCACACCCACAGAAACGGTAGTAAAAAATTTTGAAACCTACCATTGCTACAAATATTGTGGATATAGCACAACATTAGGAGAATTTGATTGCTATATTTTCAAAGTTTTAAGTTGTAATAATTTAATGGCAGGCAAGCTACCTGCACATCGTTGTAGTAAATTGGAAGTAATTTGTATGTACAATTGTAGCCAGTTGCTAAGACTTTAAGAGCTGAGACGTCAACTCCGTGCCTCGAAGAGAAACTTAGATTTCTCTTTCTTGAAACCTATTTCTCTCCTTCCTCTTTTCTCTGTCCTTGTCTATCAAGGTGAACAAATAGAAACAATGGTATCAGCAGAAAAATATGCAGCATCAGCAGTTCAGAAGATGGTGATGAGCTTAGAGTTCCCACAATATGTTTCACAGTCCTTGGTGAATGTGAAGCTGTTCTTCAGATTGTTGTAATGAGAAACCTTATTGTAGCTTAATAACACACTTCTGGGGGAACAAATCACACAGTAGTTCCTTTTAATTGTTTCTTCTATGGTTTATTTTATTGTTGAAATCAAACAATTTTCAGTTTATATATTTTTTAAATTAAACTGAAAAGTGTATCTTGTCAACAGAAAAGGAACTGTAATTTGAACTTCCGTTTCCGGCACGGCTGGCGCTGGACGCTTCCAGGGTGAGCTCCTGCCCTGGGCGTCTGTATCGCCCTCCTG
>JANHFP010006700.1:105802-117089 GCA_032468135.1 Calamaria suluensis
CGCCGGCCCCGGTGCTGGACCCACCGCCAGCCTTACTGGGGTGGGGGGGCTACTTATTAATATATTACTACAACATTAGTTTGTAAGGGGAGGAGGACTAAAGGCATTTTTGAAAATATTATTTTAGAAATAAAAAAAATATTGTTACTTCAGCTTACCACTTCCTTTTTCCTATTCCACACTAAAATAAACTTTTAAAATGTCAAAATCAGGCAGGTTCTAAAGTCTTTGTAAACTTTGAAGTGTAGTCCCACTGTCCTGGTAGATTTCAGATTTAAATCTTCATTAACTAAAATATCAGTAAATTTTGTCTAAAGAGCAAGCTATGAGAAATGTGTTAGCATCACTGCAGTTCTTCTTGTACTGTGCAGGATTACTAAAACAACAACAATCACATTGTTTACCGTGTTTCCCGGAAAATAAGACCCTGTCTTATATTTTTTTGAACCCTGAAATAAGCACTTGGCCTGATTGCCATGAGCTCAAAAGCCCAATAGGGCTTATTATCAGGGTAGGTCTTATTTAGAGGGAAACAGGGTATGTTATAGATATAGATCCCCCCAAAAAAATATGTATTGCACCATGGAAAAGAGGTGTTCCCTTCTAACCATACTCTGCTCCCATGATAAATGGCTGATAAAGGGCCTGACTACCTGAGGTCCACCGAGGTCCACCACACCATATGTTTATGGGGGATTCTTAGATGTGTTCAGTCAGAATCAGCAAGCCACCTCTAATCTACATTTATGTTAAGAGATACTGCGAAGAAACTTCTCTGCATATGCCTGAATATTCTAAATCTAGTCAAGAAAATTAAACTGTTATTGGTGCACACTTTTGCTTTCACAGAAGAGTAATGAAGGAGTTTGTGCTATGAACCTGGCCTGTAATTGCCACACAAGATCCATTGTATTAAATTAATTTGCTTTGAAACCTTTCACTATAGATAAATATAAGTAAAGTTTAACCAGATTTGGCCCAGCTTGGATTTTTTTTTTCAATCAGCAAAGGAGTTGGTGGGAACAACGTGAAGAAGGAAGGTAAAATCACAAGTCATACATACTGGTGGACTTTCTACAGAGTCTATAGACAAGATATCTAAGGCAGGAGAATTTTGTTCATATTAACATTTTGAGCACCTTGTTGATCAGTGCTAATAAACCTTTGTGCCCGTAAAATAAAGTTGTTATGTTTGCTTTATTCTAATTTAAGCCCCTATATTGGATGGCAGATTCCAATTTTAATTAACCACTGTATTTATTATATTTTGCCATGAAAAACTATTTCTGATTTCATTCAATATTTTCATTAGAGGGGGAGAGAGAATGCCATAATTCCTGCTTTCAATAAAGTCTATGGAAATGTTTCAAATAATGAATCTGAAAGAGGGAGAGTATTATCCCAGGGAATGAAGCTAATCTACGTATTACATAGCTGTACTGGAAATAAAATTTATTTCACAGACAGCTCTGACCCTGCTGATGGCAGAAGCAGGAATGGAATGCATAGATAATTATCTTTAAGATCAGTCAATGTTTCTTAATATCACCTTTTAAATCCAACCAATACATTCCAGTATGAATCAGAGTTTATTTATTAAAGGATTTAGCACTTTAGACGCCATATTGCCTGGAAGCCCACCAATTTCCATTCCCAAATATCCAATTTCTCCAATTTCCAGTTGCATGAATAAGACCCTTCAGGATCACATCTGGCCAGTAAGAGCTAAATACTAAAATACTTTTTTCTTTCATTGCCATAATTTCCATTGAAAACACTTTCAAAATAAAATAAATATTGGACGATCTTCAGTAATATGTAAAGAATTGTTCCTTTAGCTGTGAAGGGCAGCATTTATGGCTGGATATTTGTACACTTGCCTGGATTATGATCAATTAGAGCACAATTCTTTTAAGTTAGTGAAGAAATTTTCAAGTCAAACAGATCAGCCACAGATATGATGCCCACAGAAAAAAAGATAAATGTATGATTTTTAGGTCACACTAAAAGAAAATCTTTAGTGTAACCTAAAAATCATACATTTATCTTTTTTCTTATTTGGCTCTTTTCAGTTTGTGCTAATGTTTGATAGATGATTGTGAATTGCTTCAAGTAAAATCTGTCCAGTAACAGTACACTTTCCTTACAAATTCACAATTATTATGCCAAAGGTTACATTAAATACGAAAGTAAGAGCCAACCAAGATATGATGAGCAATGCATGATTACACACTGATCTTTCTGAACTTTAAAAAATACAGTGTGGAGAAAATTCTGATCAAAATCATATTACAAGTGGAAAACAAATAGCATTTCCAAAAGATGTTTTTCATCAGGAATGTGGTACACAAGGAAAACTGCAGTTCCTTCTCAATATACTACAATCAGTATCCAGCTCTATATGAATGCTGAAATTCTTATTTAAAACAAAAACAAAAAGAGGTTGCTGTTATGTGCTTATTGTCAAGTCTAGTTTGGTCTTTTCTCTTGAATATCTTTTACAACATTCAGATGGTAATCCAAATGCTTTAGTGCAATAAATGGCCAAGTCCTTACACTGGATCAAAGTCATCACAGCAGCCTAAAGAGTTAAACTGTTTAAATAGCATAGCTTATTATATTATATTATAAGTTAAGTTCTGACCACTGGGTTTGTAAATATTTGTCTGCTTTTTGGTACTCCTTCCGGGGCTATTCATTGTCAAGGTTTTTAAGATGTTTTTAATGTCCACTTCACCTAATAAGGTTTTAGTCATTGGTACAGCATCTACAAAATAACTTGGAGAAGCAGATATTCCACTTTTACAGCTTACGAAATAAAATTTCAGCATGTCCCTTAGGGAGTACAATGGCTCAGGTGGTTATAGGATACTGAGTTAGAGATTAGCAAACCTGTGTTTGAGACCCAAGAGCTTCCGTGAGGCAGGGTGAACTCCCATCCTTCGTTCCAGCTCCTGCTGAAGACATGAAATGAGCCCCGAATTGGGTGTCCCCCCATGGAATGGTGATTTCACCAGCTAATCCTTTCAACCCATAACCCCCCTCAGTGCTTCTGACACAAGTGAAATGTGAATGAACAGTAAAAAGAAAAAAACTTTGCTGAAAAAATCTCATGAGGAAGGTCATTATCATACCTTTATTTAATTTATTTACAAGGCCATTATCTAACAACACTGACTCTGGTTGGCGTCGAAAATAAAACTCAACCAGTAACCATGTGCCTCAGCAAATAACCAATGAGTAAAAACACATTCTTTCATAGCAAAATGCAACTGCATAGTTAAGTTGCATGTACAAGGTCTATTGTACCTAATGAAAAGGAAGGACTCACTGGAGAAGAACCTATTTCTGGGAAAGATTGAGGGCCAAAGAAGAAGGGGATGGCAAAGAATGAGGTGGCTGGATGGAGTGACTGAAGCAGTAGTCATGAGCTCATGTGGACTCCAGAGGTTGGTGGAAGACAGGAAGGCCTAGAGGAATGTTGTCCATGGGATCGTAATGGGTTGGACACAACTTCGCAACTAAAAACAACAATATATGACCATTGTATGTGGTCACATGATCTAAATTTCAGTAGGCATGAGCTTAGGTGGACTCCAGAGGATGGTGGAAGACAGGATGGCTTGGAGGACCTGACTTTGCAACTAACGACAACAAGAAGATCTATTCACGTGGGGAAATGAAACTGAAGTCTTTCTAGTGGCCTGCATTAATTGATTGTATCCCCTCCACTCACTGTGGTTTCATTGCAAATGCTTGATTTGGAAAAAAATCAAGCTGGGAAGAAGTCTTTGCACTTGGAAAACCAGCGCCTTTATTACCATGGCTTCATAATATTATTACACTGCAGGTTTTAAAACTTCCCATGGGATTGTATCTAAGAATGGTAAGGCAGTAAAAGTTTATTTAAAAGCATTTATTAACTACAAATATGTTCTTAGAATGAGAAACAGTCATCAACGTTCTGGTATTTGTTTAGCAATTTGGACTAAATAGCAGTGCTTAGTTATTAGTAAAAAAGAAGAAGAAGAAGCTCTCAAGTCTTTCAGGAACCTCTCTTTGTGATTTGAAGGCTATTTTCTCTAAGCCTTACTAGGTGGGACCTCTCTGAAGTTACTTCATGCAGAATAAAATTACATTTTATATCTGCTAAGGGAATGCTCTAATCTAGTATAAGAGCCTTGTATTTAAAATAGATGTATAGCTGAACTTCATCACAAGTTAAATCCTGTTTAAAAGAAAGATTAACATCAAGTAATTGTTTACAAATATTCTGCATCCTGTAAAGAGATTTGCAATCCCTTTCTTTCTTTAAACTCTACTGCAAAGCAGAAATAGATAATGGAATAACTACATGAAAATCACAACAAAATGAACATTAGTTATGCACGAATACAAAATAAACCCTACACTTTCTACAATATACTGAATATATTTTTAACGGATAGAAATAAATGCACAAGATGGTTTTGATTATCTACACTTCCCTTCATCTAATAAACTGTGTCTAATGAGTGCTAGCATGTTTTTATCTCTGAAAAAGGATCCTCCGCTACATACACTCATTGCATATAGAATAGATAAAGTTCTGCAGAAGATATTTAGTAACTATGGTTTAGAGACCCTACAGGCATTCGATCTTTGTGGATTCTAATTTGAACTGATCTGATCTGTACCTCTTGAACTAATGTGGAGGTTACAAATTAGTTATCCATCAACTCAATCACTTCTTAAATGTTCCGAGTAGCTAACCACTCTCAGGCTGAAAATTAGTTTGACAAAGGAAGATGGAAATACATTATGAGAATAAAAGTATGTATGATCCTATTATTATTTACTAAGAAAGTAAGAGCAGTAGGAGATCCTAGCCCCTGAACATTCTGATAAACATTTTGATTATCTAGTGATCATCAAACAAAGCTGGACATTTCTTTGGTTAGTTCAGTGAGTAGTGAATTTAACTGCCTGGCCTAAAAACCCTGATTTGACTTTATAGGCATCAATAATTGCACTGAATCACTTGATTCCGTGTGATGACCCCACTCAAAGCAATTACACGTCAAAAACCAGGAACGTAAGAAATAAACAGTCTTTAATGCAAAGAACTCAAATATCTTCTTCTTGGTCGAAGGTGGGTTAAATACGAAAACAAAACTAGGGTAACTGCCAAGACCCAGAGCCCGTTTGTCCCTGTGTCTCTGTCTGGCGTCAGGTGGGGGCGCTGTTCCCAATTCCTCCTCCAAGCTGTCTCTCTCTGACTCCACCCCCAGCTCCCTGGAGTCTGCCTGGGCCTGCTCTTCATCGACTCCCAACTCCCCCTCACTGCTCTCTGCCAGCTGCTCCTCCTCGACCTCCAAGTCAGACATTGGCAGAGGCATGACATTTCTCATCTTATTCTTTTTATGTATCTTATAATGATAGTTCTCATCCAAAGGTGTCAAAACCCCATGGTAGATACTGATGGATATAGTCCTCAGATTTGCTAATGTGTGTCATACTCATTTTTTTCCGTAGGCCAAGATAAAGCAGAAATTGCGAGAAATTGAGGAAAACCAGAAGCGGATTGAGAAGCTGGAGGAATACATTGCCACTAGCAAGTAAGGGTCAGGAAGAGCCTAAATCCTTGTAATAATATGGGCAGGGGTTTGAATTACAGCATGGAAAGGAATGAGGTGTTCCTTGAAGGGTCACCTAGTTAAAGAGGAGTATAAGAGTGCCTAGAACTCAGAAACTCCACTACTTTTTCCTTACTTCTCCTTTAGGCAGTCCTTGGAAGAGCAAAAGAAGCTGGAAGGAGAATTGACAGAGGAAGTTGAACTGGCTAAACGCCGCATTGATGAGATCAATAAGGAGTTAAATCAGGTGATGGAGCAGCTAGGGGATGCCCGGATCGACCGGCAGGAAAACAGTCGGCAGCAGCGCAAGGCAGAAATCATGGAAAGCATAAAACGTCTCTACCCAGGCTCTGTGGTAGGCAATGCTTCAGAACCAAGCCCCATAGCTCGTGAGGTTGGGTGTGGGCTTAGTGTTCCAGAATAAAAATGAGGTTGGAGTGATTTCCACTGCCTACCTATTCATTTCATTTCTTTTGTTTTTCCCAGTATGGCCGCCTAATCGACCTCTGCCAGCCCACCCAGAAAAAGTACCAGATAGCTGTCACAAAGGTTCTGGGCAAGAATATGGACGCCATCATTGTTGACTCAGAGAAAACTGGCCGGGACTGTATTCAGTACATCAAAGAGCAGCGAGGAGAGCCTGAGACCTTCCTGCCTCTTGATTATCTTGAGGTGAGGCAAACTTTGGCTAATTGGATTAAAGCTTTTCCCAGCAGGTATCCAACTCTCAGTTCCATAACCTGCAGCCACCCTGGGAAAAGGTGGGTGGAAATTACCTACATACTCTGGGTGCTTCAGGATGGGAAAAATTGAATTAGAATTTCTGTTCGCACAGAAGCCCAATGGTCAACCTGAGGTACATTCTTGATTTCTCAGCATAATTTGCTTTAAAAAGTTGGTGATGACAAGCAGTAAGCTCCAATTTTTTATCAGTTTGTCAATAAAAGAATAGTGAGATCATTGACAAATAAATTAGCACAAATATTTGATTTTTTATTTTTGGCAAGGTACATTTTTTTCTCATTTCTCTTTTGCTACCTGCAGATGGACATCTGTTGTGACCTAGGCTTACTGAGTCATTACAACACACAATTAGTCCCAAAAACCCATTTTATTATAACAGCTGAGAATTACGTTCATTCCCAGCTGAGTTCCAATTAGTTGCAAAAAAAAAGTCCTTCGGGGGAAGTCCTTTGGGATAATCAACCTTTATCTTCTTTGACATGTTGCCAAAGGCCTTACTTGGCAAAGCCCCATGGAGTTCAGGAACAAACCAGAGATGCCGACTGGAAACAGAGTTAGCAATGCTGCTTTCCTGCAAAAGGCCCAAGTGCCTTTGTTTCTCTTTTAAGCCTTATGGGAGGAGACAATCATCTGGCCTTACTCCCAAGTCATCCCTTTTGCTTTAGCTACTCTTGCCTTCTGGCAGCTCTGTGCATACATGCACAGGAAACAGGCTCCTCCTGTTCCTCTGCCTCTCTGCCTCTCTGGAGGCTGCACATAACTCCCAGATGGCTCTGGCTCCATCTCTGTCTCTGATGCAGAGCTCTCGTCCGAGCCTTTCCCAGACTCCAGGACTGGTCCATGTTCCTCCCCAGACTCCTCACTGTCTGACTCTGCTGCCAGCTCGGCAGGCGTACCACAACGGGCATCCTAATGCTTCCCCAGAGAGTCTCAATTTAAAAATACAGGTTGATGCTATTGTTTGAATAAAGATCCTTTAATAAAAGGAAGGAGCAAAAAAAGACTGCCATTCTGCCTCTCCCTTCTGAGTTCTCTAGCTGAACTAAATGTATTTGGAGTCAATAGACAAATCCCTTCCTTCTGTGTCCTTGCCCTGCTTCAGCCTACATTGTCCATACAGCATATGGGGTCAGCCTAATAATGCCTTTTCTATTTCACACTCCCAGGTGAAACCCACAGATGAAAAGCTCCGAGAACTGAAGGGAGCCAAGCTTGTGATTGATGTGATTCGATATGAGCCTCCTCATATCAAGAAGGCCCTACAGTATGCCTGTGGCAACGCCCTTGTGTGTGACAATGTGGAAGATGCACGTCGTATTGCCTTTGGTGGGCATCAGCGGCACAAGGTAGGTAGACCATAATCATCTCCCCAAATATTATATTCCATTTCTTCAAATATGTGTGTTTCTGTGACTTATAGGAATATATGCTTAGAAGATGTGCTTAAGTTTATTTTGTATCATCCAGTGTGGCCACACCTTGCTGACATTTGCAGACCTGGTTAATATTTGTGTTGGGGGAACCTCTTGGAAATCCCAGGGCTTTAGCATAGATTGGGAAGAAAGTAATGACCAAGAAGATTAAGTAGATAAATTTATAAGGCCTCCAAGAGCAAAGTTCACCTTGAGGGAATCTTGATGTTTTTACTTTTAGCTGCAGATGAAGCAAATCACCACCAGTGAAAATACTTGTATTTGTCATATATTTGTAGATCTCTTCCTTTGCAGCTAAACATTCTGGAAAGCTGCTCTTATTCGAAAGAATTAAAAATAAATCACTTAGGATTGGTAGGATTGGACTGAAGCTGTCATACTTAAGATAAAGCAAGCATGTAAGCAGGGTGACAAAAGGCAGGAAAAGATGCCCTAGGTCAAATAGTTAGGAACAGGATTGAAATGCTACTTACTAGTTTGCTCCAGTTTGAGCAAACCAGTAGCAATAAAAATTACTGGTTTGACCGAACCAGTAGTTTAAAAAAATCTACCGGTTCAGGCAAACCCGCAGTTTAAAAAGCAACTGGTTCCTTTGAACCGGTATTTCAACTATCAGCTGTGCCACGGGGCTTAACTTAGCAAAGCTAAATTGAGTGGAACAGCTGATTTTCCTCCCCCCTCACTGTTTTACTTACCTTCCCAAGCCTCCTTTTGGTGCATACTGCACATGCAGCATGAATTTTGTGCACACTGCGCTTGCACATGTGCAGCCAGCAAACTGGTTCAGATTTCACCACTGGTTAGGAAGGTATCCAGTCCTTAAGGAATGAAAGGAAAACTCACCTGAGCCAAGACAAAAGAAATTGGGCTGGAGCACATGCAACCCCCCTTCCCCATGTCCCATCAACAGCTGCCAGACTTGAGAATCAACAAAGCAAGGACTTTGGGAGGTAATAGGGGTCTTGAAGTCTGTTCACTCTTGGAGTCCTCTTTGAATCCAGACTTGGCAGCTTTCTTCCCTCTGGCTAGCACCTGTCAATTTAGTTGAAAAGGATGCTAGTAAGTGGGAATGAGTGTGTGTGTGCATGCATACACGTGTGTGTGTGAGAGAGAGAACATATATGTTGTTATTTTAAATTCACACGTGTTCTGAAGAACTGAATGTGCCTCTATGGTTGAATGTGATTTGAGTGTAGCTGTTCTCCAGGGCTGTGAATGTGTGAGTGAGTGTCCATAAGATGAACCTGAGCATGCGTATAACAGGATGATGAATCCTGTCTCCCTATTTTGTGTTTGTACAGAGATGCAGAATAATTTTTGCCAGGTCCTTTGATGAGTATCTTTAGAGAAACTTTGGTTCTCAGCCTTTGCTAGCTGGGCCTCTGTTAGCCAAGTTGCGAAGTGCTACTTGTATGTTTTCCATTCTCCCACTTTTGTTTCCTTGCTTCTGTTGCAGACAGTTGCACTAGATGGAACCCTGTTCCAGAAGTCAGGGGTGATCTCAGGAGGTGCCAGTGATCTGAAAGCCAAAGCCAGGCGCTGGGATGAAAAAGCTGTGGATAAATTGAAGGAGAAGAAGGAGAGACTGACAGAAGAACTCAAGGTTGAACCTGCTTTTGAGTTGTAGAAGAAGTCAGGCTGGCTGCCTGCGTCATAATGCCAAATGGGCAAAATTTGACTTGGAGTAGAGGACCACTGAAGGTTTTGAAATGCATCTTGGTCTATTACAGGTTATTTCAAGAAACATGTTCCTTTATATGGAAAGTGTTTTGAATGGAAACTTTGGTCTCAAAGTCTACAGGCAACATTAGATGCATTTTTATTCCTTCTGATGGTAATTGGCAGCAGTACCTTATTATGGTCAGTTAAAAAATATTTTCCCCAATTGAGGGCAGAAATAAAATTCTGACTGTATTGTTAACAGTAAACCATAATTGTGGATTAGAGGTATTATGCACTTCCTCTTGCCATGCAACTGCAAGAAAAAATAAATCTGATTTTTATTTGATTTAACACATTCCTGGTTTATTGATTTTAAATTAATGCTAGTTTCTAAACAAATAGCATTGTATCTATGAATATAGTTTATTGCAAAATTGAAATTTCAGCTATGGATTAAGGAATAACTAAACATTTGACAAAGATTAAGTTAAATTTTGAAAGTTCCTGTTCCAGGTTTTACAGGAGAACAGTGTTCAAGTCCAGCATATTTTACTAATACGTCCTTATGTATATTAATAAATCATGGTTTACTACTACATATACATATACCTTGTTTTTCCCCCAAATAAGACATCCCCCTGATAATAAGCCCAATCGGGCTTTTGTGTGCATGGCAATAAGGCCGAGTGCTTATTTCAGGGTTCAAAAAAATATAAGATAGGGTTTTATTTTTGGGAAAACACAGTACATTCATATTTATATATTTATTACATTGGACCTATCCAAATTAATCTTATTAAGAGACTTGTATGAAAAAATTTAAATAGTTACATTCTAGAAGAACTTAAACTTCTGTTGTAAAACTGAGATGTGGTCTACTGAATAACAGCAAATTGATTGTACTTGGGACAGCATATTTTTTACTTCTATTTATGGTAGATTTAATGTAATGCAACCATTTCCATTTAAGGTCTCCCTGTTTTGATGAATTGCATAAATATCTCTAAGGAAACCATATCTTCATTTTTTCCTTAGAAATTGTTCATTTCAGTATCATACTTGAGCTGTGTGAAATTCATTATTCATTTTCCAGATACTATTCCTGACGTCTTCACTGCTTCTTTGCCTTAGCTCAGTCTTTGCATTCCATTTTTGGGGATTGGTTTAATTTGGGTCATTAAATCTCCCTATCCTAGGAACAAATGAAGGCTAAGCGTAAAGAGGCAGAGCTTCGTCAGGTCCAGTCACAGGCCCATGGCTTGCAGATGCGCTTGAAATACTCCCAGAGTGATTTAGAACAAACCAAGACCCGTCACCTGGCTCTCAATCTTCAGGTATGACAGTCACTTGCTGGAACTAGATTCTGTTTTAAAACTTCCAATTTCCATTCAGCTCCATGAATGTGATCAACTCATTTTTTCCCCTGTGGACTAATGCAGCAAATGGTGAATGAGGGAGAACAGTGTGGAGGAAGTTGGCCAGGGAGCCTTAAATCATTTGGGAGGAACTGATAAAAACAAATCAGTAGGATTCTTCAACACCACTCTTGTTTAATTTGATTTATGCTGCATAATGTAGAGTCAATGGGGAACTGAACCTGGCAGAAGCCATTTTCTTGGCTCAATGTTGCCACACTGTATTGGTGGTGGTGGGGAGGTTGAAATGTATTACTAGACACAACACAGAGCTTTCTCATGAGAGCCAAAGTCATCTCCTGGGTGATGGAGGAAGTAGCTGATTTGCAAGAGGAGCCTGCCAATTAATCTAATTGGCCAATGTGATTAATGACACTGGGGGGAAGGGGTCATTACTTGTTTTAATTATACTTTAACC
>JANHFP010006701.1:0-11841 GCA_032468135.1 Calamaria suluensis
TTAGAGCCATATAATTGTTTAATATATTTTTAAATTTTCTATCTATTATGTTTTATGATTGTATTATGGCTGTACACTGCCCCGGGTTCGCAAGGAGAGGGGCGGTATAGAAATTTAATAAAATAAACAAATAAATAAATAAATATAATACAACCTATCTTAAGTCAACTATTGTGGGGTGGTGCATTGGTACAATGGACTTGTACAACATCATTAGCAAGAATTACTTTCTCTGCATTCTGATGCAATTAGCTTTATAAGAGAATTAGGCAGTTGATAAAGGATAAAGTTATCAACAGATATTAATCCTACTTTTCTTCCCATTCTGATATATGAATTATTATTTTTCTGAGACATGCAACTATTTTAGAGAATGATCTCAATGCATATTGATTGCTGGGACTGACATTTGGATATTATTATCGCAACCTCTTGTTTTTTGATTTCCCATAGGTACTGCCTTTTAGGTAAACATTAGAAACAAGCCAGAACTCAGCAGAACACATTGTATCAAAAAATTTGCATTTGTGGTCCAGTCAGAATTTCCTATGATCCATACTTTCCCCTAATTATATTTAGAGATATTTAACTATCATTCATCAAGATGGGTATAGCATCTATTAACAGTATTAACAAGTAGCTTTGAAATTGTTTTGCAGTTTACCTTCAAGAGAATGTACTACAAGAATGAAAGTTTTTCACAGTCTGCACTTAAATGTCCCAAAGGTGGTTTTTTCAAGAGGCAAGTGGAATTTCTTTGTTTTTCTTTAAGAGGTTTCATTTCTCATTCAGCTGAAGAAGTTTCTTGGATGAGAAGTGAATGTCTTCAAGGAAAAACAAAGAAAGTCCACTTGCCTCTTGAAAAAGCATCATTACAACAATCATGACCTGGATGACTGAGAATCTCCATAGACATCTTCACTTAAATACAATTCTGCACTTGAGGGAAATTCCTTTAAAATGATGCACTTCAATTTGAGGAAACAAACAAAACTAGGATTTATTTTGGATTTTTATGTCACACAACATTAGTCTAACCAGCATTGTTCCTTTCTAGCAAAATTCACAGATGTTTAAAGTAGAGCAAAAATATACTCTATTTATGATACACAGTTTCATGAGGAGCCATTAAAATGTCCTCAGGCAACATACGACATGAAAGTTTTTTTAAAAACAACAGCAGCCTATGAGAGGTACCAGCCCTTGTTACTGTTCAGTAGTTTAGTCAGTAGACTAAACAATCATGACAAAATAGTAATGCATAGCTCTAACTGGAACTATAAATTAATAAGTGAATTTGTGAGACCAAGACTGCCCTGCCCTTTGTCAAACAGCACCTTGTGACAATATAAATATTCTTTAAAGGTATCATAAAGGCACTGCTTTTCTTTGCTATTATTTTATTGCTAATAAGTATTGTAAGCATAGAAACTTGAAGGTAAAAGTTTTGGGTTTTTTGTTTTTTTAAAAAAATCTATTTATTGAGTAATAGGCATGAAATATGAAATTTCCTTCTTATTCAGATGCATGCATTTTATTTCTTAATAGCTTTGTAGAGGACAATCTAAATGCACATATGAATAATGTATTTGTTATTGCCAGCATTGGACTATGTCATATATGAGGACTTTTGACGTCAAGCATGGGTAGGACATCAGCAATAATTTATGAAGATCTTTTTTAAATGGGTTGGAAGAAAGACTAATGGCACTAAAGGGAAAAGTTACAAATATTTTTTTATATGCCAGCATTTGTAGAAAAGTTTTATATGTATTGAAAAGAACCCATGGACCTTTCCCACTGCTAGTGGGAAATCTTGAAGAAGAAAATTACAATGAAATATGTTTTAATTAAGTTTAATTTTGCACAGTGGAAAATATAAAATATGCCCTTTATTGTTCATTTATGTTTTCTGGAAAAATTATGGAAGGTAGAGCCAACTCATTAGGGAAATCACAAACAACCAGGATACAGAGAAATAAATACAGAAATCGCACACTGTAAAACTATTGAAATTTATTCAGAAATGACAAAAACAGATCATATTCACTAGGAATTTTATGAATTGGAATCCCACACACATTGAGGACACCAGGTTTTGTATCATAATACTTTTTGTATTACAAATTTAACTATTTATGAACCAATTCTGAGTTCCTTGATGAAAGTTTTTACAATTTCTGAAAAAATATCTCCCCATTTGGTAGTTACTAACTATGAAACAGAAGCAAAGTTAAGAAGAAGGTAGCTGAAGGAAACATTGGTTAGTCTTACAAGTGGCCAATCATAAGCAATTGCAAGAAGGGTTTGAAAATGGCAGTGAGGGTGGTATAGAAGTATTCTAAAATAATGTTTTGCTCAGTCTGATCCTTCAAAATGTGCACTGCTCTCTCATAAAGTATATTTCCTAAGTTTAAGCTACAGAGCTCCGAGAGCTGGCATTTTAAAGTCAAGCAAAATAAGGTTATTTTGGTCTTAGACATACATTCCCTCAGAATTGGTACTATAACAATAAAGGAGAATCCAAAAAACAACTCCTAAAATATCTGATGAGTTTGCTGTTCTCAGATTTTACATTCATTCTATGAAAAGTCTATGAAAAGAAATCTCTGTAAAAATAAATCTCTATTCTGATAAGTCCTTTAGCACCTTGATATGGTGCCAAAGGAATTAAAAAAAACCTCATTTAGTCCACAAAAGGATTGAGATTATTTTTTCTCAAAACAGAAGGCTCTATTGTTTCAAGAATATAAATTATCCTAACTGCACCTCAAAACAAATGAAATATTTTATGATGTGCTTTAGTGGTTTCACTAATCACCGTGTGCCTCTTCAGGAAGTGAAACGTCACAATGCAAGTATGAAAAGAATTAAAAAACAGGATCTCAAATAACATGCATGTTAATGTTAAGTAATGTATTATTATTTTTCCAAATATGCTGTTTCTCAGATTTCCTGGCATACTTTAACATAAAAAGGTAAAGGTTTCCCTCACACATATGTGCTAGTCGTTTCCAACTCTAGGGGGCGGTGCTCATCTCCGTTTCAAAGTTGAAGAGCCAACACTGTCCGAAGACGTCTCCATGGTCATGTGGCCGGCATGACTAAACGCCAAAGGTGCACAAAACAATATTACCTTCCCACTAAAAGTGGTCCCTATTTTTTCTACTTGCATTTTTTACGTGCTTTCAAAACTGCTAGGTTGGCTTAAGCTGGGACAAGTAACAGGAGCTCACCCCATTACATGGCACTAGGGATTCGAACCACTGAACTGTCGATCTTCCGATTGACAAGCTCAGCTGTCTTACCCACTGAGCCACCCTATTGATAATATACATGAGTTCATACAGGCACCACCCCCACTAGTTCAACCTGATGGTTAGAAGAGCCTTCCCCAAACATTCTGCAGTGGAGTTGAAATAAGACACAACTGAAGCCCAGAAGATGGGACAAGGGTCTTGGAACAGTTTGGCTCTTTTATTCAAGAGAAAGAAACTAGCAGATTCTCAGGAGCTTCTGGACTTTGCTGATGTGCCTGGTCCTCCTCCAAGATTGAAAGCTCTCCCTGGATCTCGTAAACAGCACTAAGCTCACCTAGGAATTTGAAGTGTCCTCAACTGACTGTTTCAGGAAACAGAGATCCATTTCTCTACCCCTCTGCAATCAGCAAAGCACTGTGGAGCTATAAGAAAATGATTACATAATGGATATCTGGAGAAAAGCCCAGCTGTCTCCACATTTCCAGAGCAGAGCTAATCATTTTTGTCGGAGGAGAAGACTGAGACCATGGGAGAGCCACCAGTCTGGCCAGGCTCCAGACCAGCTGTTTCTATAACGACTGAAGCGGCTAGCAGAGAAATTAAGAAGACGGCTTTAGAACCTGCAAGGTAGCGCATGCGGCAAGAATGGCAGTAAATAGAAACATAACAACCAATATTTTTTTCAAAAAAAATCCAGAACCAATTAAGGAAATGAATTTTTAAAACCCTGATTTTTTTTTTCAGATCTGATGATTGCAGAAGATCAAACTGGGACTTTAAGTATATTCAGGGTTGCTCTTCTACCATTTCATCTCTCTTGTTTTACAACAATCCTTCTTCTCCCTCTTCTCTCTTTCCTTTCCTTTCCCTCCCTCTTCTATTCTCTTCTACTTTCTTCTTTCCTCCTCTACTTTCCCTTTTCTTTCACCTTCCTTTTCCCCCACACCTCCCTTCTTCCTCCCTTCTAACCTTCTCTCCTACTCTTATTTCTCCTCTCTTTCCTCCTCTCCTTTTCCCTTTCTTCTTTCCATCTCTCTCTCCTCTCCCTCTTTCCATTCTCCCTCTATTGTTGTATTCATTTTCAATTTAGTATTTTCCAAAGTGGTATTCGAGCAATCCCAATTTTGTGCAAAATCTATTTGTTATTTAAGATGAATATTGCATTAGTATGAAAATTAAAATATGTATGTTAGATAAGAAACTGTACATTTAATATATGTTCATGAGAAAAATAATTTTTTTTTTAAAAAAAAAATTGAACTGGGCCAATGAAGATGAGAACCAAGCCAATGTCTCTCCACTCAACTGGACTATTGGGGGCTAGAAGCACAAAGAGGAGCTGAAGTAGGACTGACAGGGAGTCAAGAGGCAATCAAGCCATTTGCGATGATCCAGCATGATGCATAAACAGAAAGGCAATGAATTATATGAAAACAGTCTTTATTTCAAACCCAAATGCTTTTCAATAGTTTTTCCGGCAATGTTGATTTACTTCAGAGGCAAAGCAGGGAAACGCCAATGATTAGAAACAGAATCTGGCTGGAGTCCAAGGTACTCACAATTAGTAAGTGATAACACCATCTGAAGCTTGCTGAGATATCTCTCAAATGAATCCAGGATCTCGAAGGCAAAGAGTCACCGAAAAGCTACACCAAAAATCAGACTTGGACTCCAGCAATTACTTCTTCAAAACTGGCTACTTTTAAAGCCCTCAGCCCAGCCGAGTCCTATCACTCATTTCCTCTTGAGTGGTCCTTTTTCTAAAGCTTTCTTTTCTCTTTGCCTTGGATCAGGAGGAGGAGCTGATCCTAATTCATCCTCTGAACTCCTCCTCTCTGGTCCTGCCCCTAGCCCACTGGGTCCAGCCGGGGTCTGCTCTTCCCGATCCTCATCCGCAGCTCCAGCCTCCCCTGCACTGCTCTCTGCCAGCTGTTCCCCCTCGTCCTCCGAGTTGGACACTGACAGTGGCATGACACCATTTGAGGCAGCTGTTTGGGGACTTTGGCATTCGTTGGCTCAAATCAAGACAACCCTCCCTTCCCTCGGGAGCATGGAAGAGCAGGATTGTGAGCGGCTTGCTCAGCACTGCAAGGCAGAATGAAATGTCTCCACAATCTACACCCCCCTCCCCCAAACAGGCTTGTTTTTGGCATTAAGACACCAAAATAAAGAGTTGCAACATTAACATATTGAGCATGGCATTTCTCCCCTTAACAGCCCAATAGATCAGAGGTCTTCAAACTTGGCAGCTTGGCTGGAGAATTCTGGGAGTTGAAGTCCACAAGTCTTAAAGCTGCCAAGTTTGAAGACCTCTGCAATAGATGAACACAGGCACGCTCGTCCTCGTTATACAGTTTGTAAGGACACCAAAGGCTAAGTGTCTCTGAGTGTCAGGCTGAGTGTCAGGCTGAGTCTTGGTCACCTCTTTCCTAATGAGCAAGAATAAGTTTGTTGACTGTCAGTAACAAAAGAACAAGGGAACAAGGCTTAGAAACCGACCCTGGTGGGCTCCTGCATCCTCTGCAGACCGAAAGGCACTTTTTCATCTATCACTTCTCCCTGATCCACCACAGGGCCATCAAGATGGTTTAAGTGGGATCTGGGGTTAACATGACGCACAGCAAGTAAGGTTAGAGGGGCCTTTGATTCTCCAGTGGCTTTTGCGCCTGCTGTCACAGCTCTGCCCAAGGAGGAATTTATTATTTTTATTATACTGTTCTGGGTTTTCCAGCTTTATAGCAGATTATTTATGTTTTCAATATTGATTATTACAAGCCACTTGGAGTCTGGGGAGTCTGGGGAGTTGGATATATCAAATAGATGCATAAATGCAGCAAACTGGAAATTATTTCCTTTGCCTCTCATTGTACTTTCTTCTTTAAAATTAATTCGCCAAGCTGCTTGGTATTGGGAAGCATGCAAAGTGCTAATCATCTTTTGAAACAACTCGTCCTATGTAAAATTATTTAACACATTCATTGTATTTCTTAAACTACTCACCAGCAAACGTCTAATGTGGAAATCAAAAACATAGAATATAAGCTCAGAATAAAAGCACAAGACAGAAGCAAAATGAAAGCAGCGGTTGTGTGCTTTCTTTTTTTATATAAAAAATGTTTTTATTAATTTTTTTGCAATAAAAGTTTTTAACAATGTTACAAAAAAAGATTTTTTTTATTTATTTATTTTAGTTTTATAATTTTATAAAGGTAAGGGTAGAATAGGTTTGTAAATTTTGGTACAGCAATGTGGGTTCATATATTCATTTAACAAAAAATACCAACAATTTATAAAATCATAGAAGAAAAATACTTTTCAAATCCTCCCTCTTAAGAGTTATAACATTTTCATTGCAGAAGTTAAATGTGTTCTTATTTCATATAATTCCATGAAGGTTACAAATATTATCTTATTACATAAAATCACTCTTGTGCTTCATTATTTTTTATCCTTAGATCTTAGCCTCCTAGGTGACATCATCTCCCCTCCGCCCCCAGAACAGGCCTGACCTCCTCCCTGCCCAACTCCTTTGAATATTTAAATCTCCTCCCCCCATGGCTCCGCCCCTTCCTCACCTGAAAGGGAACTATGTTCCTTCAAAAAGGTCTCAGCCTCTGTTGTATTATTAATTTTAATTCTGTTCCCTTCCCAAAAAATCAGTAAACCTTCCAGCATCAGCCATCTGAACATGATCCCTTTAAGATACAATTTATTAGACAAAAATATATATTTCCTTCTTATTTTCCATACCTTTTTTGGAATCTGTTTCAAAATTGTAATTTCTTTGCCATTGTATTTTACCACCCCTCCCCTTCGTGCTCTGAGTATCTCATCCCTTATTTCTCTTTTCAGGAACTTCACATGTATTTCACTAGGGTCATTGTGTGTTTTTGCATAATATGAATTAACTCTATATGCCTGAAAAATGTCCCACCCAATACGTTTTTTTCTCTTTCCCTGTAAATTCAGCTAACATTGAACTCATCATGTCTTTAATATCCTCCCCTATTTCTTCTTCAATATTTTGAAATCTAACATAAAATGACATTATATCAACTCCATATTTAAAATAACATTCTCCATTTTTTGTTTTTCTTTCTGGATGTTCTTCACCTCTTTTTTACAGTCCCCCCCGCCCTTTTCTCCACACCACCGACCCTTCTGTTATTATCTTCCACCAGTTGTTGTACATTTTTTAATTCAGTCTGAATTGCTGCCAGGTCTTTTTTTATGTCCTTTTGCCCTTGTTTCAAATCTTCCTGTCCCAGCTGCATCTGGTCAAACATAGCTATAACTATCCATCTCGCTTGTACCTGGTGGTTTCATTCCTTTTGACATTCTGAAGGCCCCGGTGGGGTAGATTTCAAAGCCGAGTGACTTTCCAAGGAAGTCCCAACACCCCAACGTCAGAGTTCAATCTATGTAATTAATGGGAAAAGTCTCAAAGCACCGTTAGGTAGGAGCGCCCTCCAACAACAAAGTTAATTAAATCCACACTGGTCAGAATCAAACAACCAGGAAGTAGAGCCAGTAAGTGAGGCCAGTGTCTAAGCATAAAGAAGCAGGGAGTTGGCCATATTGCCTGCCCCATGAAAGGGAGTGGGGGACAGATAGCCCTTCGTGCCAAATCCATACTCCATGCCGATCCTCTTGCCAAAAGGCACACTGCAAAACATTGTATCACTGAAGCACTCCAAACATCCTCCTCTACCTCCTCTGAGGTAGGTCTTCTTTACCGCTTCGGTTCAGAGGGGGGGAATCGTCCACCCTTCTCCTTTCTCGCCAAAGTATTAAAAAAAACCCTCCAATTACTCCAGTCGCTCTTTCCTCACCGAACTCTCACCGATCCATCACTTCTCATTGAGGGAGTCCATTTCGCCACCGGTTTCCTCCCCATGCTGCTCTGTACTTTTTCTTTTTTCTTCTGATGTGGGCAGCTGGGTGGCGCGATCGGTGGTCTGCCGCGTCCGCCACACGCCATTCGCCTCCTGGTGCCTTGGGTGAGGCCGGCAATGGCCCCTGGTTCAACCCAGGGGCCCATGGCAAGCTGCCCCCAAGGCAGGCGGTCCTTTTCGGACTGCCTGTGCCCCGAAGGGCCCACCAAGGAGGCGAATTTCAGATGCTGGGGCAGGAGCTCACCCCAGACGTCCACCACCGATCGCAACCAGAAGTCATCTCGGGTGTGCCAATTTCTACTGACAATTCATGCCTCTTTTTGCAGAGATGACCAAACTTCTAAAAACTGGGCCCTCCCCAGCTAAACCAAAACCCAGTCAGCATCTATCCTGGTCAATGAACTGTCAAAAGTCTTTTGAATATTTGAAACACATTTTTGCAAAAGACCCACCTCTACAACATCCTGACCCAGACAAGCCATTCATAATTCCAGCTGATGCCAGTGACGTAGCAGTTGATGCTGTCCTACTTCAAAGAAATTCACATGGCTCCTTATTGCCTCCAAAAAGCTAACTGAAACTGAACGACGCTGGGCAGTTTGGGAAAAGGAGGCTTTTGAAGTTCGCTGGGCTCTCCTCACCTGGAGATATTTCCTCGAGGGAGCCAAATTCCCTTTTGAAGTGTGGACTGATCACAAAAAACTTGAGGTACTAAAGATCCCTTGTAAACTCTCCCCCGAACAGGTTCGTTAGGTCCAATATTTCAAGCGTTTTAATTTTGAATTGAAGGACATCCCTGGGGGACAGAACCTGCTTGCAGATGCACTGTTCCGTAAACCCCAATACGACAGCCGACAGGAGGAAATCATACATGTGATTATCCCTGGTCTTGAATCTGCAGCCCAAGTCCAGACCAGAGCCGACAGGCACCAACCCAAATGCCGATTTGATTGCAGAGCTGAAAGCTACAACAGGCAACCACTAATATGAATTCATTGAGCCACTTGCTGAAGGGCCTGGACTCCCAGTGGTGGAATGGGGTCCTTCAGGCACTCTCTCTCCTTTCTCTCTCTCTCTCCCTCCCTCCCTCTCATTCTTTCTCTTTCTCTCTCTCCCCTCCCCCGCCCCCGCATTCTCATATCTCTTTTCTCCCCCCTTTCCCACTCTATCATTCTCTGTCTCTCCACTCGCTGTGCAGACCACGTGTGTGTGAGAGAGGGGGGAGCAAACAAAAGAACTCCACTGTAAAGTGGCCTCTCCTGCAGCCAAGCGCCCCATTGGGGCTGAGCAGCACCCCCCACCCCCCACTGGGCCAGATGCTGCCGAAGAGCCACAGGGCCAACCACAGCCCAATGTCCCATGCACAGCAGAGCTGAGGTCCATTCTCACTGACAGCTGGGTGATGCTGCACGTGGGGGCACCGAGCTACAATTGACCCTGCGGCTCACCACCGGTGCCCAGCCTGGCAAGGAAGTGCCATTCAGCCCTGAAAAACTGCCCTGCCACAGGAGGTGCCACCTCACAATGGGGCTCCCCCACCCACTCTGGGAGGGCGGGCGCAAATCTCCAGCCAGGCAGGGGCAGAGGGTGGTAAGAACAACAGAGCAGCGCCTTCCAATTAGCGCCTTCCAAGCCCAGAAGCTGGCCCCGTGGCTGCCAGACGTTTGGGTGATGTCATGTTGGTCACATGACCACCAAGCCACATCCACCAAGCCATGGCCATAGAACCGGTGGCAACAGGTTTTAGATTTCGCCCCTGTTGGATCATCCAACATAAAGCCATAGCAGGGGGAAGAAAGATCTGCGGGTTTCCAACACCCGTTGATTCAGCCCACGTGCTGTTTCCCTTGCCTCTTACCGCCCCCCCCCCAAGGCATCCCACTGCCCCACTTCTGCCCCCTTGCTTCTTACTGTCCCCCTAAGGCATCCCACCGCCCCCCAGGGAGTGGTACCGCCCCCTTTGGGAACCACTGCAGTAGATCAAAGTGGCTCTCAGCTTCTTCATTTCTATTAACATTAGTTAATTTTAACTTCATCTACTCTACTCTTTAGTGGACTATGACAAACTATAGTTAATAAAAAATGTAAGTAACAATTCCAGCCATGGCCATCCTAATAAAGGAGAATATGAGCAGTTCTTCCTCTTAATGATAAATTACAGTTTAACATTGGAGGCAAACAAGACCACTGAGTAATGGTATTTTTGTGAGCTATCGGGGGGGGGGGCATCCCAAAACAATGCCCCCTAGCAGAATTGGGCTATAATTTGAGACTTTTACTGATAAGATCCAGCCATTCAAGTAGCAGATGTCAGTCTAATACTGATAAGACCAAAATATATTATGGTTTCACAGTTTTAAAATATTTGATATCAGCTGTGAGCATTTATGCAAGCAAATTCAAGTGCATTTTTTGTCAACAGTTTAAAGTCCAAGAACAATGTGGTCTAATTGTTCTACTGAATGCACTGTTGAGATTGCATGAGTTAGGAATGAATGCAATGCTAATGTTCCGTGGTTGCAACAGTATGAAATATATTAAGATAACTTGCATCTCAAGAACAATGAACTTTGAAAAATAATTTGAGTTATTTCTATGATGGCTTCCAGATCACCTGCAGGGAATTCTTTATGTGCTGCTCTTTCCTTTTGGGGTATTTACTACAAGCATAGCAGGATTCTGTTTAGTTTAATATAAAAATCTGAGTTAAAAATATGAATTATGTCATGCTGCTGCATCTCTTAAATTATTTTAATGAGATGGATCTCTCTTAAAATTAAGCTATATATTATTTCCTAGAGAGCAGCTATGGGACCCATTAATGCATGTAAGTGATGTAATTAGAAACAAGGTAGCAATAATTTTATGCAATTGCACTTTATATACTACAACGGGAATATTTTACGCCTTGATAAATGATTGATACTTGTTTAGTTTGTCTATGTATCTTGATATTTTAAACAGTTGAGTTGCTGGATAATGATAATTGTTTTGCATGCTGCATATTGATAATATGTATACTTTTTCGGGTCAATACATCCCCATTAGAACATTTTATTTCTTTATTTACAAAGAGGCCTACAAAACTAAAACTATGGCATGCAGATATATCCCACTTTGGCATGCAGATATTTATCAGCATGCAGATATATCCCAGTTTGGAAACTTAGAACCAAAACAAATCTATCCATGATTACTTATATATAGATATACTTATATATAGATAGATAGATAGTATAATTTCCATATAATTAATGGAATAATGATGACTGAAATATATGCAACAGTTTTCCTATTGGAGTGATTTTCTCTTTAATTACCAAGCATTTTGTTTTGTTAGGTTGTTATTATGCTAATTACATATGATTCTTTCTTTTTCCAACAATGATTACACCCCACTCATTTGTGGACTCTAGTTCACAGCATACAATTCTGTGCTATCCTTCCCCCTTCCTTTCGGCGGCTGTTCCTGGTGCCGCCGCCCAGCTGGACTCCCTGCTTACGCCGCCTCCGTGATGGCTACCACCCCCTGTGAAGAGAGGGGGCAACGAGAGGAGCTGGTGACTGACGACGGGGGACGCTGAAGGTTTTTGGGAGCTGGAAGGGACAAGGGAGGGGGAGCTGTTTTATTACCCCCTCCTGGATTGAATATACTAGGCTCCCTTCCTGGCTGGACATTTTAAGGA
>JANHFP010006702.1:4156-14442 GCA_032468135.1 Calamaria suluensis
GGACAATTCTGGGAGTTGAAGTCCACCAGACTTAAAACTGCCAAGATTGGAGACCCCCTGCCAAAATGGAAACATTCCCCCATCCCCGCCCACCCCCTAAAAAACAAATCCTGGACGTTCCGCACGTCCAAACTACCCTTCGGGCCCCTAAGAAGGCAAGCAACTTCCCAATAGAAAAGCGCCAGCTTCCCAGAGCGTCCCCCTTCCCAGCCTAAAGCTTCCTAAAAACGTTCCAGAACCAGGCCGGAACCTATCCTTGGAAGGGGACGTCCGAGCAGTCCCAGCCAGTCCTCTTCCGCTCCCTTGCCGGGCCGCTCTAGCCCTCCGGCCTCGCCGTCCGGCCGCCGAGCTAGCGCCTGCGCCCTGCAGCCGAGTCGTCTCCCGCCCGGTCTCTTCCCTCTCTCTCGCTTTTTTCCCCTCTCTCTCTCTCTCTCTCTCTTCTGCTTAGCCGAAGCGGCGGGCGGAGGGTTTGCGGGGCTGAGGCGAGCGAGGCGGGCCTCCGCCAGCTATGGACCTGGAGGCGTCCGACGAGACGGGCTCCGCCGGAGGAGCCGAAGCGGGAGCCGGAGCCGTCACCCCCGAAGCGGGCGGTTGGGGGGCGCCGCTGGACTCGGCGGCAGGAGGAGGTGAGCGGCGTGAGGCGGCAACAGCCCCCCCCCCTTTCCCCCGGTCCTGAGGCGGGAGGCCACGGGGTCTCCTCCTCGCGCCAGCAGGGGAGGGAGGGGTCTCCTCCTCCATCATCGTCCGGGGCAACCGTCCTCCCCCCCCGGTCGCCCTCCCGGTCCGGGGTTGTTGCTTTTTTTTTTTTTCCCCGAGGATGCCGAAGGCCCTTCAGGAGCCCTCGGTGGGCGGCTGGGGCCGAAGGTTGGGGAGGGAGGCCGATCGTTTCCTCCGTGGTTTTTGCCCAGTTGCTCATCCTGAGCGTGAGGGCAAAAACCCGCGTCTGGGGTGGGGTGGGGGAGGGGGAGGCGGCATCATCATCATCATCATCGCGGGGCTCTTGAGGCTAATCCTGGTTTGTTTTGGTCCCGTTCACTGGTGGGAGACCGTGACTAGGTCGATGTTGGGCAGTGCGGGGGAGAGAAGACGGGATCTGGATCTTGGGGGCTGTTTTGTCAGCAGAGGCGCTGATGGCACAATTTGGGTTTATGAAAAGAATAGGATAGGATAGGAGGAATAGGATAGGATAGGAGGAAAACCGGTGGCCTAGTGGTTAATACAACTGCTTAAGATTCGAGTCCAATAAGGGTATGGCTAGCTGATGAGAGCTAAAAAGCTTAAAATAGCTATACTAGTCTTCCTTAATTTAAATATCAACGAAAACAATTGTATATACAATTTTACAATTATATATATATATAATTTATAATATTTTATTGGGCAAGTGTGGTTGGACACGAGGAATTTGTCTTCAGTGCATATGCTCTCAATGTACTTAAAATATAAGTTCATCGTGGGTGAGGTGGGGAGACTGGGTTACTGATAACTGATAAATATGGGTGGTCCTCAGTTTACAGCAGCTTGTTTGGTGACCACTGGAAACCACAGCGTCACTGGAAAAAGCAAACAGACTTAATAACCATTTTTCACCCTTTATGACCCTTGCCAGCATCCTTTGCAGTCATGGGATTTAAGATTGGGATTGCTTGAACCATTGAGTTCATGTTTGTGACAGGTACAGTCCTCCCACAGATCTTGCCATCGTCTTTTGTAACTTTCTGACATGGGGGGGGGGGAGTCAGTGGGAGAAGCCAGATTAATTGAAGAAACCGGGTGAACAACTGTCATGATTCACTTAACAACTGCAGCAAGAAAAGTCCATAAAATGGGGCAAAACAAATCTCTCAACTTTTGGCAGCATAAATGTTGGGCTCAGTTATGATTGTAAGTCGAGGACTACCTGTAGTTGGGCTTGAATTGGAAGTGAAGGTTTAAAGGTAGCCCTGATTGCCTTGATGTTAAAATAAATTATAGAGAGAGAGAGATTCAGGAATCTTGGGGAGGGGAAATCCTAATGAATAGTATGATGACATTTATCGATACAGGTTATGGTTGGCTTTTAGTAATTCAACCATCTATTCAACTGTATTAATACTGTTAAAATTCAGATCAGAACTTTGAAAATCAGTAATAGTACTTGTTCAGAGGACGTGCTGGCAGATCTATGCTGGGAGGATGAAAAATGATCATGGGGTCCTCCAGTATACAATTTAGCGACTTGTGTGCATTGAAATGTGTGGGTTGGAATACAATAATGGATTTGGGGGCAAAACCAGGCAGGGGTAAAAGTATAGGTTTTCTGTTATTAGGAAAAACATTTTTGATATGTGGGGGGGCTGGAAATTTCTGGGTTATGCACATTAGTACCATACTTATTATCAACCATCAGTGTAATTAGCATTACACTGGTAGTGCTTGACTTAATGACCATAATTGAGCCCAAATTTCTGTTGCTAAGAGACATTTCTTAAATGAGTCCCCCCCTTTACTACCTTTCTTGCTATAGTTGTTAAGTGAATCACTGCAATTGTTAAGTTTGTAACCTGGTTGTTAATTGAATCTGGATTCCCCATTGACTTTGGTTGTCACAAGGTCACAGAAGCTGATCACATGACTCCAGGACACTACAACTGTCATAAATAGTTGCCAAGTGTCTGAATTTTGATCACATGATCATGAGGATGCTGCAAAGATCGTAAGGTCATGTCACTTCTTTCTGTGCCATTGTAACTTTGGATGGTTATTAAATGTAGTAAGTCAAGGACTACCTCTATAGTTTATGGATGCAGTACATTGCAGAGAGTAATCAGAGAAGAGCATAAAGGGATAATACAAATTTACAGAACATAAATTCATAGGATGAGATAATTGGGTGTGGAATGGGAAAAAAATCAGAATGTAGACCCCGAGGGTAACTTGAGTTAATGCTGCTGAATGAAAAGAATGAAAAGTTGAGGAAAATGACTCTTATAATAGGATGCAGTAGACAGATTTGCAGGAAAAAAGCTGGGTGGGAAATATTTAAGATTGTTTGGCAGAAATTGGGGATTTTAAGGAGAGGCTGAAAGAGTGGGGGAGAAACCAGACATGGGAGGATTAGAGAGAAATGAAGCAGGGGTATGGGGATGGAAAAATGATTTGGGGGTTTACAGTAAATAATGGGTGTTCTGAGAGAGCAAACAAAAGTCTTGGAAGCAGGCAAAAGGCAGGAAGTACAGTTTTGGGGCATATATCTTGGTGGTGTTAAGAGAGGTAATTTTAGAGAAAGAAATGAAGGAGAAGGCAGGAGTGGTGAAAATCTAGTGGGAGCTAGAGATTGTGTGGAAACAGGCTTATTCTGCAGTTTTCTGAGTTGAAAAGAGGACAGCTTTGTCATCAGGATGAAGGCAGAAGCGAGAACATTGGTCAGCTGCAAGTAATATTTTTTTGTGGGAAGGTGGACAGGAGATCCTTAGAAGCATGAAAGGAATATGGCAGAGTACAGACATACAGTAATCCAGACCCCTATCATCAGTCTGACCCTCATGTATTAATTAACTGTATTCTTCATCCTCTCCAGAAAAATCCTTAGTTTAAATAGGGTCCTTCACCATATCCTTCCAAAGATGTTTATCCCACTTTATATTTTTAGACTTTTCTTTTTTAAATTGAGAACAAAGCTTGTTCTTTCTTTCCCGTCCCCCAGGGGATGTTGGCATGCCGCCATACTAGAATTCAGATAGGGTGCCTATTTCAGCATAGAAGCTAGTTAAAACTAATCGGGTGAGGGTTTGAAATACATTCCATCTTTTGCTTTCCAGTTGATTTCATCTTTAATTCAACCAAAGTTGGTGACTTTTTAAACTTCCTATATTAAAAAGGAAGTCTTTTGTCAGAAGGGAAAGTAAATTTGAATCATTTTTCTATTACAGCAATGCATCTCTTTCAGAATACTAGTATAGATGGTAGAGGAAATTGCACCTCCCTCTTCCACAATTAAAAACAGTGTAAAGATTTAAAACCTACCCCCCCTTTCTTTAAAACATGAGTCATTTGCTCTGCTCCTAGCATGTGATAAAGAGCCTGGATAAATCCAGGTTGTTTTCCCCTCCTCCCCTCTAATGCATGCCTGTGGGTGAAGCTGGGATTCACAATGTGTTCTTGATGATAAGGTACCAAGGGTTGCAATTTATCCTAGATGGGTTAATTTGTGCATATGTTGCCAGACTCCTGTCTGCATTCAAGAATGTCCTCATTACTCTCACCTTAAAGATTCATGACAAAATTTGAATTCACAGTCTTACAGGCAACATTGAATTTTGGATGATGGGAGTGAGGCATGACTTTGAATATTTTGCTTGTGTTGGTAGAATTTGTAATGTTCTGTCTTGTAGGTTATGCTTGATATTCTTTAGTCATAGATTAGGGTTCATACAGAATACTAAGCCATAATGTAGTTTGTTTTTTTCTGGTTTACTTAGTTGTTTATTTTACATTTTTCAACCCTCTTTATTATTTTTATAAGTAACTCAAGCTTGTTAAATGTATGCCTCAATTTTGAATCTCAAGGTGGCATACATATTCCTCCTCTTGTCTTTTCCCACAGCCACGGACCGATGAGGTAGGCTGAGAGAGAATGATTGCTCCAGGCTTCCAGTAAGCTCCATTGTCAAGTCTAATTAATAAAAATATTAACTAATACTTTTAACCCAGTGTTTCTCATTGCTGTAAAAGCATCGCTGGCTAGGGAATTCTGGGAGTTGAATCTTAAATACATCTTAAAGTTGCGAAGGTTGAGAAACACTGCCTTAACTATACTTCAATCTTGAAACTAAGTCTTTAAGATGTAGACTAATATCTTAACTATATTTCAGGTTTAGCTTGAAGTACGAACTCTGATGTTGGTATATTAACAACTGTAATGTAAATCAGGCATTATGGATTTGTGTGTGTGTAAATAACATCAGTTAGGTTTTAAAGCACGTTTACCAACAGTCTTGATATAATTGCTGCATGGTGTTAAATTGTCTTGGATGTCTTTTACTTGGTTCCGTAAACCTTGTTGCACATTGCATATTTGTCTCATGTATATTTAATACAGCTGGGAGGGAAGTTTAAAGAGTCAAAGCCATCATTGATTGCTCTTGATGTAGATTCCAAGTAAGGTACAAGACAGAATTAACAAACTCTGCTTTTCACACAAAGCAGTTTTGTCCCTTCCCAGCCCAAGCAGTGGTCAGTGGGTAGCTGTTGGCTTGGATACAACCTGAAGAGTGTGGGTACTGGAGGAGGCTGTGGGCAAGATGTCTCTTAAATCCTTTGTGGCAGGTGCATTACTAGAAGGGATTTTAAAAATCTCATCAGTATGCAAAGGAATGAGACCTTGGCTGAACTGTGTTATTGTGGCTGGAATGTACAAGGGTTTTAAAGTGCCATGTGATAAAAAAAATCCTCCCTCACCTTGGTACACAGTTTCTCCTTTACTAGCCTATCCTGATTGCAGAAAGAGTCCCATCAGAAATGCAGTGGACCAACCAGCAAAGGAGAAAAACAATAATTTTGGTTTCTCTTTTACTAGCCCATTCCATTTCTAGCCCTGAAAAAAACCCCAGGCTTTAGAGAGTCAAATGTTTTGTAAGCTATAAACTTGATGGAAATACCGGTAGTCCTCGACTTAACAACAGTTCATTTAGTGACCAAAGTTACAACGTCACTGACAAAAGTGACTGATGACAGTTTACGCTTAGGACTATTGCAACATTCCCATGCTCATGTGATCAGAATTTGGATGCTTGGCAACTTGTTCATATTTATGATGGTTGCAGAGTCCTAAGACAAAGTGAACACCTTTGGAGAACTTCTGACAAAGTCGAATCAATAGGGAAGCCAGATTCATTTAACAATTAGGTTACTAATCTAACATCTGAAATGATTCAGCTAACTTTAGCAAGAAAGATCGTAAAACGGGGCAAAATTCACTTAACTATTTCACTTAGCAACAGAAATCTTGGACCCAAATGTGGTCCTAAGTCGAAGACTACCTGCAAAGCTTCCTTAGAAAGAAACTGAGAGCTTGATTTGTCTAATTTTCAACATATAGTTTGTTTTGCACCTACTGGGACTGATCACCAAGTCTTTCCTGATATTCCAGTTACCCACAGGATCCTGGCTCTTGTAAACATCTGATTGTATAAGTGACGATTAAGGCTACAAGCAGGGTGGATAAAAATCAATGTTTTAAAAAAAGAATTGGATTTCTTAAATTTAAATTTGATTTTCAAAATCTTACCTATTTTATTTTAATAAAATGTTTTTAGAATAAATGTCTAAAGATAGTTTTCTATTTGAGATACATTAATTTAGTTTATTCAGCATGAAATGGAGCTTAGTTATGTAGCATGAGGCTGTATATTCTGCAATATTTACATTTTTGGTAAACTCAATAAATCTAAGCTCTGCAAGCTGAGATAACATGGGCATTGATGCATTCACACAATTTCACAGCAGAGATGACAGTTGCCCTTTAAAGATTATGATTTAATCTTTAATTTAAATCAAGCCTTTTTACTAGTGATTTAAATCATGATTTAAATTGGGATTTAAATCAACTTGAATTAAATCAAATCCACCCTGGCTACAATTTAGCTGATTTGCTATTCAGCTGATTTACAATTCATGCTAATTTCATGTCTTGAAAATCTTGGTTTACTTAAAACATTAAGATTCTAGTCCTTATGATCGTCAAGATAGTCCCAGCAGTGCATTGGTAATACCTGGTAAAATTTGGGCGATGGTCCACATTCTCCAAGCATGCCCAATTTTATGAAAACTAAATTGGCCTCTCCTACCTTGCACAGTTTTTGATTTCCCCCCAACCTCACAGAGTCAGAATGTTACAAAAATAGAGAATAATTATGTGAAATGAGAGGTGCCTCCATGCATATATGCTGATTGCTGTGTCATTGGGAGAGGGGGAAGTTGGTGGTTTTGTTTGGTTTTCTTTCTGTGCATAATTTGGATTGCCTACGTAAGAATTTAATTTAAAACACACACACACACCATTGTATAGTTATATAAAAAGCTACAAGCACAAGCTTTGTAGCTATGGATTTTGTTAATCTGGTGATCGGGCTGCTTCAGCACTTTTTGTGAGAAAGCCTGTTATGTAGAATGGCTGATTTTGTTCCCTTTCTTCTGGAAGGTGCTCAAGCAATGTTGTGTGTGTGTGTTGTGGAGAGAGAAAGAGAAAGCTGCACATAGCCATTTTGAACAGCACACTTTGCTTTGGCTGCAGCAGGGCTCAGGGGTGTGAAGGAGGTTGGGGGAGAGGCATAGAAACCTCTCAATCCTGAGTAAAGGATGCTGAATTGAAGGGGGATTGGGGGGCTAGGAGAAGGGGGTGATAGAGGAATAGTTGGAGAGGGGGCTTTATAGAAAAGGTGGCCAGGATTTCACTGTTGCTGCCAAACTGTATGCAAGTAATCCTCGACCTACAAACGTTCATTTAGTGACCATAAATTACAACGGTACTGAAAAATGTGACTTACGACAGTTTTTCACTGTGATGACCTTTGCAGCCTCATCCTGATTACATGATCAAAATTTAGACATCTGGCAACTGGTTCATATTTATGATTGCTCACTTAACAAATGTCTCACTTAATAACATAAAATTTTGGGCTTCACTGTGGTTGTAAGTCGAAGACTACCTGTAGCTCTGAGTGGTAGTTCATAGCCCGTCAAATGCAAGAACTCCTTGACGTACAACCACAATGGAAACCAAATTTTATGATGTTAAGTGGGTTTGTCCCTATTTTACAACGTTTCTTGCCATATATATTAAGTGAATCACTGCAGTTGGTAAATTAACAACACTGTTGTTAAGTGAATCTGGCTTCCCCATTGATTTTGCTTTTCAGAAGGTTGCAAAAGGTGATCACAACCCCAGGACAATGTAACCGCCATAAATGCGAGTCAGCATGTGAATTTTGATCCTGTGACCATGGGGATGCTGCAACACTCCTAAGTGTAAAAAATGCTCAAAAAAGTCTTTTTTTTCAGTGCCGTTGTAACTTTGAATGGCCACTAAAATGACTTATAAATCAAAGGCTACCTGTACCACATCAAATCAGAGCGGCAAACTATTGTCTGGAATGGATTTTGAACTGAGAAACCGTAAAGTTTTGAACTGAAGTGAGCACAAAGCACAGCTTGTATTACAGCTTGTGATTTAAAGTGAGCTTGCAGGTCACAATTTCAGTTCGTTCTGCTTCGGTGCAATGTCAGAATCGGTAAACCTTTGTTTGCTTTTTGCTCTGGCTTCAAGCAAGGAGTCCTGGATGAGACACGCAGCTGTGAAAGCCGGAGGGAAGCTCCGAAACATATTTTGACTTCTAAATCCCAGTTCATATAAGTCGCAGCTTGGCACGCAGTCTAAACTGAGCAGTGATTCAGAGAGAATGAAGCTGCAGAAGCCTGATTCATACATAACATAAAACCATAAACTTTCATTTCCAAACCACAGTGGCCAGATCTCCCCATTATGGTAAGCCAAAACAAAACCAACACATTGTGTGTTTAATGCTATGGATGAACCCTGTGGCACAAGGCAACAAAAAGCTAGATTGCTGTCTTATCTCCCTAAAGAGCCCTAAAGGAGGGTTTGGTCACTTAAAATGCACACAATATTGGGGCTTCCCTTCCACTGCAGCCATGCAGGGTTTAGCACATAATTGATGAGCTTTTAAGGACAGATTTGGGGGCATTAGGAATCATGCAAACCGACACCGTTTCTGCATCCCAGAGACAAATCAAGGGGGGGGGGTGAGCAAGTTTGTATGTCACATTATGCCGGATGATAATGTGATTTGTTTGGATTTGTCCTAGGCCAAGTTTGCAAGGCAAGCTAAATAAATCCTGTGTAATGTGAGGCTGTAGAGCAAAGGTTTCCAAACTTGGCCGCTTTAAGACTTGTGGACTTCAACTCCCAGAATTACCCAGCCAGCATAGCTGTCCTTCAACATCTGGGAGTTGAAGTCCGCAAGTCTTAAAGCAGCCATGTTTGGGAACCTCTGCTATAGAGAGCCGGTTTGGTGTAGCGGTTCAGGCATCAGGCTACAAACCAGGAGCCTATGAGTTTTAAGTCTTGCCTTAGTGGCCATGGGCTAGTCTCACACCCACTCTGTCCTGGGGAGTGGGTGGGAAGTCAGTACAGGTGGTCCTCAACTTACAACCGGTCATTTAGTGTCCATTCAAAGTTACAATGGCACTGAGAATAGTGCCTTGCAACCGTTTTCCACACTTACGACCGTTGCAGCATCTCTGTGATCACAATGCAGATACTTGGCAACTGGTTCATATTTATGACGTCTCCCATGTCCTGGGGTCACATGATCTTCTTTTACAACCTTGTGACAAGCAAAGTCAAGATCCGCTTAACAACCATGTTACTCACAGAACAAATGACATGTTTCACTGAGGTCAAGAAAAGAAAAGTCATAAAAGGCAAGAAAAGTCAAAAAAGGAGGCACTCACTTAACAAATATTTCACTTAGCAACATAGATTTTGGGCTCAATGTAGCTCGAGGATTACCTGAACAGGTAGTCCTTCCCACCATTCCTTTAACAATTGCTCAAAGTTACAGCAGCACTGAAGAAAGTGACTTATGGCTGGTCCCTGCTCTTAAGAGCATTGTAGCTGTTAGTTACCATATGCACACCTGACCATAAGATGCACATTAGCTTTAGAGGGGGAAAACAAGGGAAAAAACAAAACAAAACTGCCTCCCTGCATCTATCCGCTATTCATCTGACTAGCATCCTTGCAGCAAACAGCCTGGTCAGCTTTAGCACATTATCACAGCCATAGTTTGTGGTGATTGGGGGTGGCAGAAATCTCTGTCCCCTAGAACAGTTGACGGGGGTATTCCGGGAGGCCGATTCAACCGCCAATCAGCTGCTTGGCAATGAAGGCTCCAGAGTTCCCTGGCGGCAGCAAATGGCGGCGGCGGTGAATGATGGGCGCCGCACCAACCCCCTCCCCCCGCTGCAATATTCGCTCTATAAGACACACAGATATTTCCACCCACTTTTTGTGGGGGAAGTGTGTCTTATAGTGCCAAAAATACAGTACATTATCAAACTCCAGGCACTTGGCAACCAGCACATGTTTAAAACGGTTCTGGCGTCCCAGGGCCCTGTGTGGCTGCCATTTGCAACTTTCCCAACCAGCTTCTGATGGGCAAAATCAGTGGGCAAGGCTGGATTCACTTAGTGAGTGTGATTAACAACTGCAGTAATTCGCTTAA
>JANHFP010006710.1:30463-40569 GCA_032468135.1 Calamaria suluensis
TTCCGTTCCATTCCATTCCATTCCATTCCATTCTATTCTATTCTATTCTATTCTATTCTATTCTATTCTATTCTATTGTGCATTCAAGGGATATTGAGCCAGTGAAAGCTGGCTGCTTTTCAGAACCTGGGTAAAAATGCACTCATACACGTTATTAAATAGTTAAGGACGGCTAGCAGAATTTGTGCTAATAACATCAAGATTTAGTTCTGGTAGTTTATTCAAGGTCTCTTTGACTAAGAAAATCACTTATTTGTTTGAATGATGGGAATTATGTATGACACAAGCTTTTAGTGTAGAAAGATGTAACATGCAGCTGCTGGTTCCTATAATTTACTTATTTTGGGGAAGGAAGGAATAATTCTGCGTGGTGGGTCTTATGAACAAAAGGAGGCCTGCTGATCATTGCCTATTATTCTAGTTGTGTTGTGACAGTCAATATGAAATAGGTGGATAGATCTGGCAAGCATGTGAGTGAGCCGAGTGCTGTCTTACATAAAAGTACCATTTGCATTTCAAAGGCTTATGACCTCTCTTAATCTTGATATTGTATATTCCTAATGAACTTTGTCTCCCGACACAGTTATTCTTTTTCTCAATTGTGCATCAGTCAACCATACTGAGATTTTTTAGAAGGCTAAACTAATATTAATATTGATAAGCTCACATGGAGTTTTTAAATCAGAGGTGTTAGGAAAAGAAAGAAACTGAAGGCTTTATTTTAGCAGCTCAAGAACAAGCGTTGCCAAGTAATTGCCAGAAGGGAAAAAATCAACATATAACAAACAACACTACATGTTGCCATTGTAGTGAAAATGATGAAATAATTAACTATCTGATCAATGACTACAGCATAATTTCACAACCTGTCTATTTCATAACTGTGTTGCTGAGTTGCCAGAATTATTCATTAAAAATTTTGCCAGAGGTTCGAAGTTAAATGTAGCAAAAATTACTGGAACCATCTAATTGAGATGATTTTGGAAAATGAGTGGGTTAAGATCTTATGTGTTTTAAGATCCATAGAGTCCTTTGGATTTACTGAAACAGAAAATTTGGTTCATTTATGATGTTACTCTAGGTCATGCTTGCATTGACAAAAAACAATTAGAAAAAATTATGAAATACTAGTATTTGCAGATCAAAGTTGAACATTTATGAAAAAAGAAAGATGTTGCTATTGTGATTGGAGTGCTAAAAGACTTCCTGAATATCTGGAAACATTGAATTTATCAGACTAAGACCTAATTTTACAAAAAAAATTCTCACCTCACTAGGGGCTGCCTATATTCCTAAATATTACCTTAGTAATTCTTGATTTATTTAGTTTCCATCAGTCTTAGACTAAATCGAACAGTAGATGTAGTAATGTGGTTCCAGTGGTTATCAGCACATTGGGTATCATACCAAATCATCTTGGCTAATACTTAGGAAACATGTCCATTGATGAAATTTCCATCTGTCATTTACAAAAGGACAAAAGGTCACAATCCTCAAACCCACACATATACTACACCAATGCTTTACATAACCTAATATTTACAGTTATGACATTGATGAAAAAATAAACTTGAATTTACAACCTTTGCAGGTCTGTAAAACAAAGGAAGGCTGAAGTAACAGCATAAGAACTTTGCTTACCGGTAATAATTTTGGTGCTGATCCTAGTCATAGTCACTAAATGAAGACCACCTGCATTTCTTGGAGTATATTTTATACCAATAAGCATTTTTATAACAAAGATGCTTTGTTATATTATTCTTTATGCATTACTAGATCTTTTCCCCTCATAAACTCTGCACCTACTTTAACATCATTGCTCAAATCTCATCGTCCCTCTCCTCCATCTTTCCACTGAATTAGCCATAGGAAGGTGAAAAAACAACAATCAGCCAACACCACATCAGCTGTTGTTCTTCCCTCAGCATTTTTTAAATGTTTGGATGGGGAGAAATAAGCATAATCAATGTGAAAGGGAAATGGCAAAGCCACTTGGGAGGGCTGAAGGATGATGGCATAACAATACCACAACACTCTGAATTGGATAAGCTTCTTACCAGCTATGGTATATATAGAAGTGTGGCTCCAACCTTGGGTTGAAGTCTGTCACTCTCCTCAGTACTTTGTACTGCTGTATGTCAATCAGAACACATGACTTTTGAATATTCTGATATAAAGAATATCAGAATATTCTTTTGAATACTTTTGTTCTTGAATCCTCTGGGCTTAATTTGAAATTTATGCAGAAACTGAGCAAGAAAACATGAGATACATTTAGTTCTTCATTCCTTAGGGGTAATAATTTCCATGCAGGGCTATATCCTATATAGCATATCTATTTTCCTTATATTTAAAGACACAACTGGATATTATTTTTAAAAATGATAAGATGTGCAAACATAAGTCCAAACCAGCATTAACTCCCCATTATGCTAGCAGCATAATTATGACATCAGATAAATAAAATAAATCAGTGTGAAGTTAAAGTAATACATTAGCTGCAAGTTGAAGGCTTCCTATGAGTATTTACTAGGAGAAAACACTGAATTCAATGGGATTTACTCAATGGTGAAATCCAATTGTTTTTACTACTATGGGCATGATGTGGCTTGGTGGGCATGGCAGGTGAAGAATACTGCAAAATCTCCATTCCCACCCAACTCTGGAGGCAGCCAGAGGTGGTATTTGCTGGTTCCCTGAACTACTCAAAATTTCCACTACCGGTTCTCCAGAACCTGTCAGAACCTGTTGGATTTCACCTCTGGATTTACTCTTTGGTACATTTGCAGCTAGGATTTCTGCTATATAGCGTTATAGTTCTGGCTTTTTAATGCACTGACTTTCGAGGCTGCAGATAGAGAATTAAGGAGTTTGTATTCCCTCTTTCACATTTGGCTTCTCTTTGTCTCAAAGGCTGGTGATCTGCGGTCACTTTCAGCTGCTTTTCTTCCCAGGCATGCTTGCAACAGAGCACATGTTCTTTGATTATTCTTCTGCTAGGTTGTACCTGAGCAAGGTGCTCGGCTTTGCCTGTCCCTCTGATGCAATTCCTGAAATAGATCTCCTTTGTGTTATAATTAAACCTGTTTTACTAATCATTGCTCAAGTGAGCTTCCTGGTGTCAGGAAAGCTGGCATGGCTTCTACCTCCAACACCTGGCACATTCCAAATGTTTTAGACTATAATTTCCACAGTTTCCTAGGCAAAATTGATTTTGGTATTTGACACTTTTGGGGATTAAAATCTTTGTGGTCTCGCTGAGCAAATACGTTCTTTTGTTTTTCATTCCCTCTCACAGTACAGGTAGAAAATTTGACAAGCCGGTCATATTTTGATTATCACTGAACTGAAAGTTACTATAGAAATGTGAAAGCAACTTCTTGAATTTTGGATGATGGATGCTGAGAAAATAGCTTATTCTAAGGATCAATATCTGTCATTATTCCCAACACATTTGTCTGAAATACAAAATACAAGAAAAGGGTACCTAGTTCAGAGTTACCTAGTTAGTTTCCTGCCAAACCTTTAATCAGTTTGGCAGTCTTTTTGGTCTCAATATTTAAGCCAACTCCTACTTTGTTTGGGGAAAGAACATTTTCTGTTATTGCAAGTCATTCTGTTTTGGATGTGCTTCAATTCTCCAAATGCTGAAGGTTTTATTTTATTTTTTACTTACAAAATTTATATCAGTATTTTCTCATTCATCTTGACAGCTTCGTGCTTTGCTCATATCCCTCAGGATCCAAACCAAATAACATTTTAATATTTTATTCCTACTCTGTTCAACCACTGGCTGCAGGTCTCTTAGCGAACGAGGAATGATTTCAGCCACTATGTTTGCAAGTTGGAAATTGGGAGCGAATTTCTGTAGTTTGTGTATCATGCTTTTGCTTCGCAGTAACATAGCTTGTGCACCATTTTCATCATCCGCCAAAGTCTACAGTGATCCTCCTAATCTACATCTGTAGCCATAGATCATGTGCACTGACCTATGAAAGAATTCTTCAAGCAGTGTCCTGCAGCGATGGTAGAATGTATAGCTTTCCTCAAATTGCAGAAATAGTAGACAACTGAAGGTAAGACTCATTAAATAGTCAGTATTGTTGAATTTGTCCCTCCCTTTTCTCCTATGTTTAGGCACACATTATGAACAGACACGCATTTCATTTATCTGACACCACAGACACACATGGAGATTATGTCTGTCTACAGTATGCTTCACAAATTGTATCTAGTTCAGCAGCAATATAAGCCAAATAAATAGATAACAGAGAATAACTATTAATCCTGATATTTAGAGTATTAAAACATACAATTGCTTTATTTTTTGATAAATAATTTGTAGCATTTTATTTCATGATGATTTTCCTTAAAAAGAATTTTCTGTTTCAGAAATATACATATTTATATATTTAAAAACTTTTCTTCCTCATGTTTGTTTCTTACAGATTCCAAAATTAGAGCCAAGTGCAATACCATATGGGACTTCTGGCGTGAGGAGGCATTGAACTTTTGTATGCTGTAGTAGCCTGAAGGCGGTTGTGCCAGTGGATAACTTGCTTTTCTTTGCTAATGATGCCTAAATTTGACAATATTGTACTTTTGGCTCTGTGCTACATAAACTCTGTTTGTATATTTTGAAGTTTGTTCAGTTCATAAAATTTGCCTCAAAAGCTACTGGAGTCAACTCTGCCTTGCTTTTTACTTGTTCAGAATGTCAATTAAAATCAAAAGTGCTAATGATTTTGTCAAAGTTGAGTCTCTTTTCTGCTTATTATTCTTTTTTTTATGTCTGTGTCGGATCAAAACTGGTGGTAATATTAAAGTTAATATTCTGCATAGCTTTGTAAGCTCTTGTTTTAGTGAATCTAAATACAGAACCAATAGTTTACATGAACTAGTTTTAAGTTACTCTTAAATTTCTTGATCTATAAATAAGCAGTGTTTCAGGAATAAGAAACCTTTGGAATCTCCAAATATTGTTGATGCTGGAAGCAGTAGTTTAATTACTTCTGACAATATAATGTCATATGAAAGAGAGGGAATTTGGGCTTGATCTATTTCGCCATTTGGTTTTCGATCAATGCCCAAAAGAAATATCTCTTTCAATTGTGCATTAATCTTTAAAATCTTCTGACTCAGTATATGCATTTCAATTCAGACTATTCTAGCTTTTTTACACATTCACCAAACATGATAAAATGTCCCTTGTTGTTCACATTTCCAACATAAATTTGAACTGCCTTTTTACTTTCTAGACAATTTCTCTATGTACCAATGGTACATCATTTTATAAAAGTTTAAAATTATAACTTAATATAAATCGATCCTTTCAACCACATGTTTTCCCATGTGTATATTCCCATTGAAAATTTATCATACATTCTTTTACTTGCTCTTCTGCTGGTTCAAATTTCAATAAAAGTAGCGATGAACATTGTAGTGATTACATGTTTATCATTCTGTTTCAAATTCAGTCTTACAATGTCCAAAACCAGGCATTCTTTTGTTTACCTTAAATCTTTATATTGTAAATAAGAGAACCATTGATAGCTGGATCCCTCTGCCACTAGTCTCTTCTTGATCTTATTTTACATTCTCCTTGACAAAATTTTAATATGATAACTTAACCATTTCTATTTTTCTATTGTTTCTTGTCTATAAAATGTTTCTGATGATGAGATCCACAAATGTATTTTTGGGCACAACCTGGGTTTGCATCAATTCTGTATTCTCAATATGGCATGTCTAAAACAATGTTTTTAAAATACCACATTAACCATGACTTTATCCTACCACAAATGTTCATGGCGCCCCATTTTGGGTTGGGTCCTTCTAACCCCTAAAAGGTTTCTATTTCTCAGCAACATCCACTCTTTTATCCAAACCAAAGAAAAAGCTGCAAAATACAATTTCAGGTTAGATAAACCCAATCCTCCCTTTCATTTGCATCTTGTAAAACTTTATATTTAAGTCATAGTTTTTTTGTTTTCTTTACCGACCTTGCCACATAAATTTCGATCTATCCTTCTGCCACTGTTTAAATGGTGCCAAATGAGTTTTCAGAATAGGCATTGTCTGGAACAGAAACACTGATAGCTTTGGAAAGAAACTTAGACCAACTGAGTCCAGTGTCAGCTTTGAAAACAGTATGGCAAAGATGTTTTCAAGCTGCCACTTTAAGAATTGTGGAATGGTTAAATTATGTGAGGGGTGTTACTGTTAACCAGAAGTTAAGACATTTAGATGTGGTTTCAATGTATTACTTGGGATTGGAGAGTGTGACTATAATGGGTGGAGTTTTGATTTGGGAATGGAATGTATATCTGTGTTTTAAGTGGGAAATTTTCGTTCGCAGCATGGAATGAATGATGGCAGTTGTCTAGATCCTAATAAAGATGAATAATGAGAAAATCAACTCATGTTATTCACGGAAGGGAAGGAGTACTGGAGTCCTTGACATCCAGTGCTTTATGCTACCCATTAATTTCACTTCCTGGAAGCTTACCAGCCTTCCTTTTCTTTTTCTGTGTAAGGTTCAGTCCATACATGGCTGTAGGAAGTTTCTTGCTGCATTTACACTGGGAAATTCAGAAAGGAAGTTATACACCATCACGTAAACCCAGTCCCTATGCATGAAGATGTGGATCAGTAATGATTCTATTGCACATTTAAATGCATGTCGTCCATGTATATCAGCACTAGAAATAGGAAAGCAGTCTTTCATGTCATGATGTGGACATATTCATAGTTTTATGTAGATTTATGTCACCTAGCAGAAGAATATAGGTTCACTGACCTCCTATGTTTAAGTTTACTTTGTTGTCATTGAACCTCATACAACAAAATTAAATGCCATATTCAGTGTATATCATACATAAGAAAACTATAAAAAATAAAATAAAAACACACATCCTTCACATTCTACACAACTGAATTGAAAACCGCTGATACTCCATTAATATTGCACTATATGGTAGAATTCAACATAGTTACTGCCCTGGGATAAAAGCTTCTTTTCAGCCTATTTGTCCTTGTTTTTATTGTCCTGTGCCATCTGCCAGATCGCAATAGTTTAAAAAAATGGGTGCCCAGGATGAGATGGATCTTTAAGGAATGTTTTGAACTTTCTTAAGGCAGAGGGAGCTATAAAGCTCTCCCAAAGATGTTAGAGGGCAACCAACAATCCTCTGGGCAATGATGTTAGTCCTCTGGAGTGCTATCCTATCTGCCACTGTGCAATTAGCAAACCATACACAGATGCAGTAAGTTAAGATACTCTCTATAGTGCAGGGGTAGAAGCTATGTACATTTATATCTGACTTTATGACACTAAAACCGACTACATTTAATTTCACGCTGTTGGAATTTGAACATATTAATATGTGTAGTTGAGGAAGTTTATTTTGAAGAAGTTGGTAAGAGCAGAAAATAAATGGGAAGGATTGCACACCCTTTAGTATTGTGCATATGCACATGTGAAGATAGTCACAAGAAACTTAGGAAGCAGCTGTGCAAGCCTGATAATAGCTGGCTTATGGGAAATTTTTCATACATGTCTCACAGGAAACACTTCAAAAGTACTTTAACAGTTCTTATATATAGTTAAACATTGAAAATAATGAACTGGATAACTAGAATAAGGACTGGTTTATTCAGCACCCTGGACAGATCCCAAGAAGTGACAACCTGTTTATGTATGTCTTTGGACCCAAATGACCCCTTATTTTTTTTCCTAAGCTTAATTGACCTCTCAGATCCGTTTATTAAATAGTGGAAACGTGCAAAAGGAATGTTTTTGCCTGGAAGCTAGTATTCAGTGTTACCACCTGTTCACGTCGCACATGTGCTTTGTGTGTTCTGCACAAGTGCATTACAGTTCAGAACAGCTGAGGTGTGGCAATCCACTCTACCGTGCATATCAGCTGGGCTAAAAACTAACAAATATAAATAGGCATAGAGCAGGGGCTGGCGGCAGGGCCCAGCTCGTGGTCGAAGCAAATTGTTTTGCTCTCACCTCATAATCTCCACTACTGATTCGCCTGAACCAGGTCAAACCAGGAGTAACTCACCACTGATTCTATTCCTTTCCCATAACTCTCTGCAGGTAATAAAAGGTAAAAATTTTTTTTTTTAATTCAGCAAATTAAAAAAGCAAAGTTTAAAAACTTTTCAACTGCATTTTAAAAATTAGGAACTGTACTTATGTAAAAATTTTGAAAATACTATCCTGTGACAAACTGGATAAAGGACAATGCCTGAAGATTGTCTTAATGCAAACAAAGGATATGATATATCAAATGAGCTGGATAAAGTTCCTAGTTTGGAAAAAAAAGTGAAATCATTTCTTGGACTCAACCCCGTCTCAAATCTTTATGGAACCAAAAGAAAATACCATGCAGTGTTTAACACTGTATCTTAAAACTAAAGGCTCTTAATCAAACATTCATTAAAGACCCTCTCAGAATCTCTTAGAAGACTCTGAGGCATCTTCTCACATGTTGATCATTTGATTTTCCTGGCAGCTCATTACAGGAACAAAGGCAATACTCTTCAAATACGGATAGTTTTGTTATGAATTTTACTTCAACTTTTCTTTAAAAACGGCCTTTTTTCACTTCTTGAATCAAAATGTTATTAATGTCTAGTCTAAGGGAGTGAAAGTTTCAGAATACATCTTTGCACTGAAAAAAAAACATTTATTACAAAGAACTACAATTTATATTAAGGCACCCCTTTAATGAATGGTCAGTGTTTATTCTTCTGTATGCTTTTTATCACCTGGTACAGTGATGGCGAACTGAGTGCCGAAAAGGTAGCACTTTGTGTGTGTGCAGGTGCTTTGCATGTACGTATGCACTAATCAGAGCTGCAACCAGGAAGAGGAGGAGCCCAGAGGGCATGCACGCACCGGATAAGGCACTTCTGGGTACTGGTGCATGTATGAGCACCAGCCAGGTTACTGCTGTGCATGCACACATGCTGATCATCTGACTGGTGTGCATGCTCACACCAGAAAACGGCAGACCAGCTCTTCTGGTTTCTGGCACTGTCTCATGCATAAAGGCCAGTTGTGTATGCATGCCAGAAACCTGGAGGAGGAACGGGCGACGTCGCACATACCAGGTGACATGGCTCCTTGTGCCACTTTGGACACTCGTGCCATAGGTTTGCCATCATGGACCTAGTACAAAGAGGTAGCAGCAAAGAAAATAATGTTTTTTTCTGGGAAGTTCCTCTCTCTTTCTAATTTACATGTGGTATCCTCCAGCTACATCAAGTTGACAATTCCCCAAATCTCCAATAAGCATTGTAGATATTGCTGGTTAGGAAAAGTGGAAGCTATAGCCTGAACACATGCAAGGAGCACTAGATCAGGGGTCTCCAACCTTGGCAACTTTAAGACTTTTGGACGTCAACTCCAAAAAGTCCAAAAGTCTTAAAGTTGCCAAGGTTGGAGACCCCTGCACTAGATCACCTCTCAGAAATATAAATCTAAGAAAATGAAAGAGATTCACTTTCAGGTACCAAATCCTTCATGTTTATCTTGGGCTTCAGATTGTAAGAAGCAGGACCTTTTTAAAGTGATGGAACTTTATTGAGGAATCTCAGTGCCAATAAAACACTTCAAACATTATTTTTCTGTTGTGTACTAGTCAGAGCTTTTTGGGAATAGGGCCAGACTATATAATACTGCAAATAAAGAACATCAACAGGGACGGTAATAATATTTTTCTATCTTGTAGTTTTTTCCCTTGTTTACTTCTTGATTATTGCTCTGATTTTAACCTTGGAGTTAATCTATGCTCATGTATATGAAAGAAAACCCCATCCCTTACTAGTCTTGATTATGTTTGCAAGAAAAGAACAAAGCTCATAGAGCACCAAGGGTCCCTCATTTCAACCCTGAGCTGCAAATATTTCCCTTTATTGGGAGCTCTACATGTGCTTCCTCGATCACAGGTTGGAAGCTCGCACAACTAGACTCTTTATCTTGCTCTTGGTATTCAAGGAAAGGTATAGATCAGAGGTCTTCAAACTTGGCAGCTTTAAGATTTGTGGACTTCAACTCCCAGAATTCTCCAGCCAGCTGCCAAGTTTGAAGA
>JANHFP010006710.1:76990-87408 GCA_032468135.1 Calamaria suluensis
CTTGCATTTTTTACGTGCTTTCGAAACTGCTAGGTTGGCAGAAGCTGGGACAAGTAACGGGAGCTCACCCCATTATGTGGCGCTAGGGATTCGAACTGCTGAACTGCCGACCTTTCAACTGACAAGCTCAGCACCTTAGCCATTGAGCCACCGCTTCAATCTCTATTTTTCAAACAGAGATTGCAAAAACATGGAAGAAGAAGTCAAAGGGGTGCCAATCGTTCATTTGGACCTTAAGTGCCATTGCACAAGGACTTAGAATTCAGACTGTCTAAATTTGGAACACATCGGTTCAGCTACAAACAGTGGCACTGCTGGGCACATCAAGAATAATTAGACAATCAGATTTCTGAGCCCTTGGGTAGGGCTTGAATCATGAAGAAGAAAACCAGCCAAAATTAGTTCTGACAACTGTTAATGGATAAGAATAATAATTCTTATAAAGACAAAAAAAGCTAATTGCTATAATGCTACAGTTATAATATTGCTAAAGAAACACTGTGGGTTTTCTTGCAATAAATTTTGCCATGTGTAAAACCATTAAAATGTGATAGTCAAACAGATTTGTCTGCTTTCAGTCTCAGAACTCTGCAATCTCATACTTGTTAAGTTGAGCTTTAGATGGGATTTTAGTTCTACCCTAATTGTTCAAAACAACAGAAGCTTCCTTTCATATACTTAACATACAAGTACACACCAGACTTTTGAGTCCAATTTTTTTAACAAACTGGTTGTCTTTTGCAGGATAGTTACGTAAATTAAAAAGGCCAAAAGCAGGACAGTGCAGAAAGAGATCATTGCTTCAAGCCAGCTGATTCTCGATGTCATGGAGAGGCAAGAAAGTTGCCAGTTATTTGATTTAGTCCCATTGCATTTTTGCTAATGAGTGAAAAAAAAGTAGCTGTAGATTTACTACCAATAGTAAAATAGCATGACTGGTCTTAGGCACCCTACATCTTTTCTGGAGGAACAATGAGGTACAGATTGGAACTTTTGCTTCCGGTGCATCCAGTCACAGCAATGTCAATAATCCAATAGTTTTTAATGTAGAATTTTCAAGATCTTGGACAATTAAAAATTGCTTTGCTCTAACTACTTTTTCTTTCTTTCGCAGTATTTAATCAGGGAGAAGAGGGGACATCTTGGTATATTATTCTGAAGGGTTCAGTCAACGTAGTAATTTATGGAAAGGTACAATTTCCTAATATACTTTATTTCCTACATATGTGTATCCATGTGTTTTTCATAGGAGCTCTCTGCTTTCTATTGTGGAATAGAATACTTAGCAAGTCCATCGGCTAAGTCCACTGGTGGCACTAATGAAAAAACCAATTTGGCTTATACAAAACAAGTCACAGGGTTTTCACTCTCCCGTTGAGTTTTCACTCAATTCCTCTCCCATTGTCCTACTGTTCTTGTGAATCCTGCAAGGCTGTAGTGGATATGAGGAAGCCAGTGAAAATTGCTTTCTAAAATGAACTTCCAGGGTCTCATGGCTTCACTACTATTGGGTAATGCAACCTGTGCAACCTATGGTGCCTTTATAATGGCCATTTAAACTACATACAAATAGAAGTAGATTAACCAATATCTAATGTGGTATGAAAACAAAGCCTGGGTTTGCAGTTGCTGTCTCTTCCACAATACCCATGATCCTTCCATTTTTGCACAAGTAAGACCCTGCTCACCCAGTCTCCCATAAATGGCCCCTAGATATAGACATGAGAAATTTTACTTGAATTGGTGGAGCACATGCACATATTTGAATCACCTTCTGGCATCCCCAGCTAAAATAATGAGTATCAGATAATGTAACCCCCTGGGAGTAAATGTAAATGACCCCTTGGGAGCCCATGCCAGCCAGAAGAAAGAGCAGTGATTTGGGTCAGGGAAGGGCAAACAGGTGTATTTTAGATGTATTCAGTTTCAAATCCCATCCCATCTATATGACCTATTATTTCATATGTTCAAAGGACATAATGCTCTATTTCCATTTAGAAAAATAATCACATCATACAATTGTACACTATTGCTTGTCAGTTATAAACTTTTCTGTTTGCAAGTCCTTTTAAATGGGCCAGAAAGTAAAATATATTTTCTTTAAGATGTGATTGATCAATTGGGCGTTGAGTTTCTACTCAAGCTTGAGGATAACTAGAAGATTTCCAAGGTCCCTTCCAACTCTGTTATTCTATTCTATAAAGACAGAGAGACAAACTTTACAAAGAAAGACAAAAATGCAAACTTGGCTTCATTTTATAGAGCTAGAAGTCTGTCTATTTCTGAACCCAGTTTCACAGGATAAACTCCTTTTTTTTGCCCTTTTCTTTCCAGTATTCATAATGACCAGCTGCCATGTTTTGTTCTCTGCCAGTATATTGGCTATTGCTTTTATGTCAGATGCATTTGTTATACTTTTTGGGGTAGAAATCAATTGTGTGTATATGAAGTGTCAATAGAATAAGTTGAAAATTTGGTATGTATGTAGATATATTCAAATTTAACTCCAAATTGTTGGAAATGTAAACAGAGTCAAGGTACCTTCTTTCACTCATAGTAGACATGTCCTGAAGCAAAAAAATATTAGACGAAGATACAGAAATGGCTGCAAGAGTAAATTAGATCGTAAACCGGAAGTGTTTCTCCTGGGGATAATTATGGCGAAGTATAACAGAGAGATAATTTAATGTTACATATATTAATGGCAGCAAGGATTGCCTTTGCGCAGTATTGGAAGAAAGATAGTATACCGCCAGAGGAATTAGTAATCCAAAAAGTATTTGATTCTGCAGAAATGGATAAACTTACATTATAATTAAAAGGGAAAGATGATTCCGAATATCATGCGGTATGGGGAAAATGGTACGATTGGATAGACAATAGATATAAAGTATTGAAACGTACATAATGTAAATTAAGATATATAAATGAATAGAATGTTTAGAAATACAATGTATATAAGGTATCGAAAATGAATTTTAGTTGTATTAATAATGTCACCGATCTGTTAAATATCTGTTAAATAGAGATATGTGAAGAGAAAAAACACAAGAAAAATATTTTTAAAAAAGAAAAAGAAAATTATGTTATTTTTCCTTGCAAATGTAGTTCCATTGCTATTTCTGTTGTCTTCTTTAGGGTGTGGTGTGTACTCTACATGAAGGTGACGATTTTGGCAAGTTAGCATTAGTGAATGATGCTCCCAGAGCAGCTTCCATCGTTTTACGGGAAGAGAACTGCCACTTCTTGAGAGTAGATAAAGAAGACTTCAATAGAATACTCCGGGTGAGTGTGCAGAAAATAACCTTGAGTCATTTATCCTGAATAAGGGATTGCATTTGAATGGTAAAAATTATTAAATATCATTTCTCCTTTGCATGTTGTGGTTTCTTACATTTATTTATGCATGGCAGAAGCTCTGTGGTCTAGAAGTTTTTCGTGTCATCTCGCTGAGTGAGAAGCTCTACTGAATGTTGCAATGACAACATATTTATGTTGGATCACGAATGAATTGATCATGAGAGCAAACTGCTTCAGGAAATCCTTGACATACAACAGCTCGTTCAGTGACCATTCAAACTTAAGAACAGCATTGAAAAAAGTGACTTATGACCATTTTTCACGCTTACAAACATAGCAGCATCCCAATGGTCACATGATCAAAACTTAGACACTTGGCAAGTGACTCATATTTATGACGGTTGTAATGTCCCGGAGTCATGTGGTCACCTTTTGCGACCTTCTGACAAGCAAAGGCAATGGGGAAGCTAGATTCATTGAACAACTGTTTTACTAACTTAACAATTGCAGCGTTACAGTAAACAACTGTGGTAGGAAAGTCCTAAAATGGAGAAAAAATCACTTAACATCTGTCTCGCTGAGCAACAGAAATTTAGGGCTCAGTTGTGGTCGTAAATTGAGGACCACCTGTATTACAAATAATATGTATTTATTTATTCATTCATTCATTCATCCATCCATTCATTTATTCATTCAATTTTATTAGTTTAATTAAGAAACTGCCCAACTCCAAATTGACTGGGTGGCTCACAGTAGAATAGTGAAGAGGGCTAAAGGGGAAAATTGGAATAGGTGAATGTTGCTTTCTCTTTCTCTTCTTCCTATAAAATCTATGCTGGATCTGCCTATCGAGAATTGGTATTTAGGATCCAAGCTACCCTTAACATTTAACACCTACCATGTTGAAATCCTTTTTCAGGATGTTGAAGCAAACACAGTAAGATTGAAGGAACATGACCAAGATGTCCTGGTGTTAGAGAAGGTCCCAGCAGGAAACAGGCCTTTCAATCAAGGAAGCACACAGCCCCTGCAGCACAAGTATGTTTTCATTCATGATTGTCAACATCAGGTTATGTTTAATAATTTAAAATCATTTTACTCAATTTACATCATGACCTCTCTCTAGGAAGGAAGGAATATGTAGAAAACAATACGACATTTCTGCTCTGAATCTGGAGAGATTACAGCTTCCCTATTTAAGCTCTGAACGATAAAATAAAACTGTGAAATATTTTTTTTCAATTAGTCCTTGAAATCATAAAAGGATATATCTTAATCCTTGGTGAAATGAATGAGGTTTCCCCCACATATCAATACAATTATTTTACCAAAAGAAATATCATGGACTCTCCCCACAAATCTCAGTCTATTCTGTTATTATTATTTTTTCTCTTGGGTGCATGGAGATAGAAGCATCCTACAGAGAGTGAAAACTTAATACTCTTCAGTTCATAAAACTCATAGACCTGTGCTGGATTTCTGACTCATTGTTATCCAAGCTTATACACATAGAAGCCACAGTTTCTAGTTATACAGCTCATAATCCAATAATTGTAAATAGAGGAAGTTATTGATCAAAAAAGTAGAGATTCAAAGAACTTTTATTATTACAAGAGGATATTAAACTGCAGTATTATCAGGAACTAAAAGCTTTTGCCAAATCAATGTAGCTTTTATCTCTTTGTGGGCAAGATTTGTAAGAGGTTTGCTTTATCTCTCTGGCATCAAACAGAAAGAAAGTCTTGCAAAATCAGAAGGGTATATGGTTGAGCGATCTGAAACAACTAAAATAAGGGATAAACAGTTTTGGATTTGGAAACAGATAAAATCAATATGAAACTAACTAGATTTAATTGAAAAAGCAAGACTTACAATAAGTTGAATTTTATTAAACATAAATACTATTTAAAAAGCAGTAAATCAGGTAAATTGCTGGTCTATCAGTTGTGAAAGGAACAGGATTGGTGTAGAAATAAATATATTTCTACAAGGAAACAGTTGATGGAACAATTTCTTAAATGTTATTCCAGATTATCTGTCTAACAGAATCTCATTTGGAAGAAATGAGAGAATAGGTAAGAATAAAACATTCCTTATAAAATTTACAGATCAACAAAAAGAAGTCCTTAACCATAACTGATGATGACATTTAAGCAGTATTTTTAAAAACCCTGAGACTGAATAAACTCAACTGTAAGAACAATCTTAAGGAACAGGAGGAAGAACTGAGACAATAATCAGACAAAAGATATTTGAGTTCGAGGCTGATATATAAATCTCAACAATTCTGGAATATAATTATATAATTAAACCATCTGAAAAATTGAATTTTCAATTGAATTCAAAAATTGAATTCAATTTTTGAATTGAATTCAGAAATTGAGTTTTCTTTTCAATTTGCAATATATGCTAAACCATATATTCCTTCAACATATGTTAAATTGGCTTTCTATTATAAGGATATTACATGGTTTTTACTAGAAAAGTTGTTTAATCTTCTCATATACATGATTTTAAAATTAGGACAGATTTACTGATATGGATAGAATTTACAATCTCATGCTTTCATTTGGTGATATATGATGTGTTGTCCATTGTTCCTGATATTCATACTTTAATTAAAGCTTAATAGCATTCCAGTCTCTTGAATGTTGGAATGTGTTTCTGTGTGTGCTTGTGTGTGTGTAAAATATTGTACATAGGATTGGAATCAATTTGTCATAGAGTAGAAATAAGAATGCGTTATATTCACAGAAAATGGATGCTGTATTCATTCTTAGCCTAAGTAACACTTGAATTTAATCTTTACACCACAGTCACTCACACCTTAGCCAGTTCTTTCTTGAACCCACTGCACCACACTCTATGTAGCTGCCCTTGAGCATTCAGAAGCTCGAATAAGAGTGCTGAATTTAATGTGCTTAAAAGAATAAGAGTTTCACATCCCAATTGACCCATTGCCTAATGTAGTGTTGTTAATATAATACTTCTTTTTAGAAATTTCTGATGACAGATGCTTATTTGTTTTATCTCATCAATCTTACTTTCCTCAGCACCACATTGAAATTGTGACAGCTCCCTTTCTTTTCCTCCCTTTCACTTTACCTCTTTTGTAACAATCTGGATTCATTGCCTTTTTATCCCTGAATATATTTGTGGTGCATCTGAAAAAGAGCTAATAAAATTAAGCAATGCAGTAGTGCAAGAAATGGCTCCAGGGGAAAATGTGTTCTTGGTAGAGCTGGTCCCCCTTCTTCACCTATGGGATATCACCTGAAGGATATCCCACCTATGGGATATCACCTCAGGTCATCCGGCCGAGCCCAAGGGAGGGGTGAAACACGTCATAAGCCATGAGGCCCTGCAGGCCTGCAAGAGATCTAAGTCCAGCCCACATTGAATGCCTTTTTTATCTCCACTCATTTTCCTTGATCGTTAGTTGGTCTGATTCTTGTAGAGAGCTTAAGCTTTCAATAGATCTTTATACTCATTTGAATCATCTGAATCTCCCGATTTCCCGAGAAGTTGACATCACCTGTTTAGTGAGTTCACCCTATATGTGAAAATATCAAGCTAAGTCCTTTTCCAGCATGTGACTTTAAATTGCTTTAGTTCTGGCTTTTTAACATTATTGTATTGCCGTGATCATGTCAATCCCTACGTTGACAAATTTCTTTTTTTTTTTTTCTTGCTCAGATACATTGTGATGTCGGGAACTCCAGAAAAAATTTTAGAACACTTTCTAGAAACGATGCGACTAGAATCAACGCTAAATGAAGGAATGGGTAGGCCAATTTAATAAAACTCTAGTTGTAACTTTAATTTATCTAAGAAATAAAATCTGCCGTCCTGCATACCTAAGTTCTTAAGTGAAGCTCTTACTTTCATTTCTTAAATTCCACTTGATTCAAGTGGAATTCACTTTATTCAGGTTCTGTATAGACCTTTGACTGAAGTTGATATCCATACTGTATTTGCATGATTTAATTTCTTTAGCGTCCTGACCCTGATATTTTGTCCACTTATTCAATGTTCCTTTTGGTGGTGATATTGTCAGGCTCCTCTCTATCTGACCCCAACTGGCCCTACAATTTTAAAACCATAAATCCCCAGATAAAGGTACAATTTTGCCCAAACTATTAAAAATGCATCATGGCTGATGGGACTCTCTGTTCACTGCCATTAATCACATTATTGCCGTGCTATAAGGAAAAGGTTTCCCTCGCATATATGTACTAGTTGTTTCCAACTCTAAGGGCCGGTGCTCATCTCCGTTTCAAAGCCGAAGAGCCAGCGCTGTCCGAAGACATCTCAGTGGTCATGTGGCCGGCATGACTAAACACCAAAGGTGCACGGAACGCTGTTAACTTCCCACCAAAGGTGGTCCCTATTTTTTCTACTTGCGTTTTTACGTGCTTTTGAAACTGCTAGGTTGGTAGAAGCTGGGACAAGTAACAGGAACTCACCCCGTTACACGGCACTAGGGATTTGAACTGCTGAACTGCCGACCTTCCGATCAACAAACGCAGCTGCCTTACCTGCTGAGCCACTGTGTCCCTTTGCCCTGCTATACCACTCTCTCAATATAAAGGAAAGACAATAAGTAAAATCCTGCAAACTCTATGCCCAATCTTGAAAAACTTTTAGATTGGATGTATTTAGAGAATGTTCTGGCTTCCGAACAAGCAGGTGTTAGATCACAATGTTCCACCTTGGATCAATGTGTGATTTTATTCCATTTAGCTGAGCAATATTCTAGCCTTACCAAAGATGTCCATTATGTTGCCTTTATTGATTGAAAGGGAGCCGTCAGCTCAATTATCTGTGACAGACTATGGAGGGAATTAGCTGCAATGTCCATTCATTGTTGTCTTCTCAGAATGATAATGTTGTGGCATCAGAATACCACAAAACTGGTTAAAGGTAATTTTAATGGGGATCTAATGATTAATGAGTCCTGATGGTTCGGGGCTCCTCTTAAAGCCGCTGGCGGGCCGGGCGGCTTGGGGAGGAACCGCGAACCACTGGGCAAGAGTCCTGATGGTTCGGGGCTCCTCTTAAAGCCGCTGGCGGGCTGGGCGGCTTGGGGAGGAACCGCGAACCACCGGGCAAGAGTCCTGATGGTTCGGGGCTCCTCTTAAAGCCGCTGGCGGTCCTGATGGCTTGTGAAGCAGCCACGCAGGACCAGGAAAGAAAAAAAATGGAAAAAAATCACACAGATGTTTGGGGGAGGGACCAGTTCGCATGAGTCATCCAGTCATTACTACCGGATCACGTGAACTGGTGAAAACCGGTAGGAACCCACCACTGCTTCAGCCACATCTTTCCCAACACAGCTAGGCCTGCTACCCAGGGAGTCACATTGCTCCCCACTGCTCCAGCTGTGTCCGTGCGTGCGCGAGCGATTTGCTTGCTCTCCCCCGCAGCCTTCCGAGCAAGGAGCGTTCACCCTCTTGGGTTACAAAGACCGGCAGCTGTCAGTTCATCTATACGGAGCTAGTTTTGGCCGATCCTGCCGGGACTGGCGAGCCTTTCCTTCTGCTCTCTCCATCAGCCGCTTCCACGCACGCAAGAGTGCTTCACTCCGTCCGCCCTGAGTCCAGGGAAGGAGCCGCTGCTGCCAGTCTTTGAATCCCAAGAGTGTTAACGCTCCTTGCTCGGAAGGCTGCTGGGGAGAGCGAGTGAATTGCTCTCGCGCGGGCGGACACGGCTGGTGGAGGCAGAAGTAGCAAAGGCTTCCCGGTCCCAGGGGGATCAGGAGCAGCTCCTCTGGCTTCAGCCACATCTTTCCCACCACAGCTAGTCCTGCTACCAGGGAGTCACATTGCTCGCCACAGCTCAAGCCACGTCCACGTGCACGCGAGAGCGATTCGCTCACTCTCCCCCGCAGCCTTCCGAGCAAGGAGCGTTCACCCCCCTCAGGAGGCAAAGACTGGCAGCAGCAGCTCCTTCCCTGGACTCAGGGCGGAGGGAGTGAAGCGCTCTTGCGTGCGCGGAAGCGGCTGGCGGAGACAGAAGGAAAGGCTCACCAGTCCCGGCAGGATCAGCCAAAACTAGCTCTGTATCGATGAACTGACAGCTGCCGGTCTTTGCAAGCCAAGGGAGTGAACGCTCCTTGCTTGGAAGGCTGCGGGGGAGAGCGAGCGAATCACTCTCGCACGCACGGACACGGCTGGAGCAGTGGCAATGTGACTCCCTGGGTAGTAGGCCTAGCTGTGGTGGGAAAGATGTGGCTGAAACCAGAGGAGGTGCTCCTGATCCCGCTGGGACTGGGAAGCCTTTGCTACTTCTGCCTCTGCTAGTCGTGACCGCGCGAGAGCAATTCGCTCGCTTTCCCCAGCAACCTTCCGAGCAAGGAGCGTTCACCCTCTTGGGTTGCAAAGACTGGGACTGGGGAGCCCCTCACCACCACACACGCACACATACACTGTGCTTGCTTTCCCTGGCGTCTCCCAGGGCGGTAGCAGCAAGCGAGGAAAAGGAAAAGGGGCCGCAGAACAAAGCAATCCCGAACACCCCTGCTGCCGCCACCGCTGCCCCCGTCCTCAACTGGTAACCCACTTAGTTCTAGGGTAGAACTAAGAGATGGGGACGGCGACAACATGCTGTTGGTGCTCTACTGCGCATGTGCAGATCTTGTGCATGCGCAGAGCGTTCCTAAAAAATTTCCCCGCCCCCGTGTCCCACTTTACAAAAGTTAAAAATCTGGTCACCTTATAAAAGCCTAACAATAAAACAGAAATCAGTAAGCATACTTACAGATTGAGGAACTGTAATTATGTGTATTATTTGTAAAGAAATCAGAGCTGAAATTATTTTACTTTGTGGGAAATTGTTACGTTTGAATATATGTTACATTCAATACTCTTTTTTTAATTAAATATCAATTTACTTTTACAAGTAGCAAACTGTCTCAGAACCTAATTTTCTCAGTTACATAAATAATTATTTTATTCTAGAAAATGAGTTTTCTGAACCAGAAGAAAATGATTATGGCTGTTCACAGATAGGTGGGGCAGTAAACTTCCTGGATTATGTCACCTTATCTAATTCTTATATCCCGAATACTGAACTGCTTTCTGTGGAATGGCTGCCCAGCACTCGCCATTATAAACGTC
>JANHFP010006710.1:103843-115444 GCA_032468135.1 Calamaria suluensis
TTCGGACAGTGCTGGCTCTTCAGCTTTGAAACGGAGATGAGCACCGCCCCCTAGAGCCAGAAACGACTAGCACATATATGCGAGGGATACCTTTACCTTTTATGTTAGACCACAAAATGTTTGGCAATGTAAGCCATTTTCTCCCTCAGAAATTTTATATCAATCTTTCTGCAAGTAATTCTTTGTAATTCACTAAACTCATTATAGGCTTGGCTGATACTGATGTAGTGGGCTGGGAGTTATGTAAGTTACGGAACGAAACAAGCCTATATGTGTCTACCCAGAAGGAAATTAAATGATTATAGTTTAAGACAAAATCCTGCAAATAAGTGGACGAAGATGAATAATGAAGGCAAGGAACTACTTTGATGTTTCATGCTAAGCAGAGATATAAAAGAAATCCATCATGGATTTCTTTCAAGTGAAATGGCGCGATCCATCAAAACAAAATCCGTTGTGACACGAACAGGCCAGTAATTCATCAAGACTGTGGGCGTCTATCCTTCAATATTTCTTATATTCATGACTGTGTTAATTGTAAGGATGTTCTATACAAAATTGGGCATATTTGGGAGAAGTTGCATTGAAAATATACATGGGATAACGTTTGTATAAGATGTATGCAAAGTAATTTGCTTTGGAAAGTGTCATACGCATGTATTTTTCTTAAATCTCTATTTGCAGATGAATTGGAGGTAGAAGACTTGACTGCATTGATAGCAAAATTTAAAATGACCAGTATGTCCCAAGCGATACCGTAGTCTCAATTTTAAAAATTTACTTCTCAAGCGATAAACTAAAAATATTGGTGAACTACACAAAAGTACTCACATTTAATGCATTAATGATAAATTGTGCATCCTTATCTGTACAGTTTAACAGGTATACCTGCTCTTATTGTTCAGTGTATTGTATTATTGTACACGCCAGGCATGGCAGCAAGAAATTGAACTCTATACGGTCAGATACTTTCATATGTATTCATAAAAATGTAAGGTGAAGACAATTTAGTTTAAAAGTTCAGCTTCTATAAAGAAATTACAGAAGATATATTCCTGACTTGCAGGAATGGCTTTTCCAACACTTCCATTGACTAGCTGACTTTTATGGCTATAACGGAGTGAGATCCTGTTACTTGTCCCAGCTTCTGTCAACCTAGCAGTTTCGAAAGCACATAAAAAATGCAAGTAGGAAAAATAGGGACCACCTTTGGTGGGAAGGTAACAGCGTCCCATGAGCCTTTGGCATCTAGTTATGCCGGCCACATGACCACAGAGACGTCTTCAGACAGCGCTGGCTCTTCAGCTTTGAAACGGCGATGAGCACCGCCCCCTAGAGCCGGAAACGACTAGCACATATGTGCAAGAGAAACCTAAGATTGTCTTATTTCATAAAGCATGGTAATATATTCAAGACCCTCATGATTTGCTCATTAGGTTGACGAAGTGCACTGGCCAACCCGTTTTCTTTTCTCACTTAGGCCTGCATTGTTCATATTCAAATCGTAAAGGTTATTTTTACTATGCAGTTTAGTGCAGTGAATGCAATCTCTTAAGCTTAGAGGAGCAAGTGGTGTCCTATATAAGCGATAAGGAGCAAGTAAAATAGAGGCTCGTGCACTTCGGAATGCAAAGAGGAGCCCTGCAGGATTAGACTCAAGGCCAGTGGAATCTAGGAATCTAGCATCTAACGTGCAAACAAGATGCCCGAGGGAAGTGCCATCCTGACCTATTGTGCTGAATTCACTCCAAGGATGCTAAGGCGGCTGCAGTGAAGATGAGGAGAGAGAATAGGAAATCCACTCTGGGAGCCTGTTTGCTCTCTGCCTAAGTGCTTAAACATTGAGAGAAAGGGGTTGGGGGCTTATCTTGGGAATCACCTGGCACAAATGGAAGAGGTTGGAGGGCGATAGTATGATGGGTCTGGAGCAGTCATGAAATCCAATGGTTTTTTATTACCGGTTCTGTGGGCATGGCTTGGTGGGCGTGGCAGGGGAAGGATACTGCAATATCTCCATTCCCTCCCCACTCCTGGGGGATAGGATATTGCAAAATCTCCATTCCCACCTCTCTCTGGGGCCAGCAATGTCAGTTCTCCAAACTACTCAAAAATTCCACTACCAGTTCTCCAGAACCTGTCAGAACCAGATGTATTTACCCTTATATTGGACTTCTCTGGATTTTTGTGGATGAAAATAGTGGTGGGACACACACACCCTCTGGAGGCAAACTATTTTTATTTCCATACATAAACATTTTCCAAACTTGTCCAGATTTGGCAGCAGAAGTTCAAATGTTTGGAGAGGGTGGAGATTGGTTTTAAGCCAGAAAGGGGAATGTTTTTCTCCCAAATTCATCAATTTCCACCTTTATTAAAAAGAAACAAAACAAAAATTCTGCAGCTAAACAACGTGTACAACAAATTTGCCCATCCCGGTTCTGATGCAGGCAGGGGGAAGTGAGCTCCATACCTAAAAATGTAAGGTTCATATTAGGCCATTGTTTAAAATATCCTTAATTGAAAACAGAACCTTTTTTTCTTCCAAATGAGAATCTGTGTGATTGTAGTTCTAAACTGGGTTTTAATAATATAACAAAATGATCATTATTGACTGAAACCGAATGCCGAAATCATTAGAATACAAATTTAAAAAAATGTTTCTGCATTGCTAGAACCTTTCTTAGTTCAGGATTTCTGGCTGTTTAGTTTGAAGAACTTGCTTACACAAAAAGGCCTAATTGAAAAAGTTTTTTTCTTGGCAATTCCAAATGGCCTTTCCTTCTGAGTAAATATGCTTGGAGTGGTAACCTAATTTAATAAACTGCAATCACAACTATTTATTGTTACAGTAACAAAAGTGTTTTTATATTCTCATACTGAGTTTCAAGTATGTTTCCGCATGTACGTTGTTAAGATTGATGTGGAAGAACGCGATCCAAAATCACACACATTTGCAGAGCAGAAGTTATCTTTTTCCATGTCAAACTCTTTCTTTTCTCAAACTGTGTTCTTCTTTTCCTCCAGCTGTAAGGAATATAAAAATTTGAATTCTTTCTTTGCTTTGATTATGGGACTAAGCAACGTTGCAGTGAGTCGCCTCACAATGACCTGGGAGGTGAGTGCAGTTTTTCAAGGATTTGATTTTGATTTCTTCATCTGACTAGTGTGCTACTGTTTCTTTAGAACAGCAAAGGAGGCTAGGCTGGGAGGACCCAGTAGGTACTTATGCTTATGGTGTTAGAGAGAAGGCACCGCAGGTTTGAGTCTGCATGTGAATTGTTGGGTATATTCAGGGGATCATTCAAGAGATCTAATGCTCAGTTGCAAGCAGCAACAAAATGATTCTTTTCTTCTCTTCCCACATATCCAAATGAATGACATTTGTCATCATTGAGAGTGGTTTTCCTGCAGATGCCTTTTGAATAAGGATCCTAACTGTGAGTCCTGATGTTTCAGTAGGAAAAAAAAATCAAAATCACTCCAGCCTATTCAGATCTCAAATCCAGTGACTTTTTTTCCTCTATTGGATGTTGGACTTTTTCTCCCACATAATTGGCAACCTTTGATAAGTCCCTTAGTATGTATAAAAATACTAATACTAATATCCTGGCCCCTCTCCCCGTCTGAGGCTTTCTTTTCATTTTAAAAGTGTGTGTTTCTATCCAAGTGTTTGCTGGATTAGGTAGAAACACATGCCTTTAAATTAATGTAGAGAGCCTCTGAGCAGCCGGTGAGATCATGGGAGGGTTTTTCTCCCCTTCATTTAAACATAGGCCTTTAAAATGAACTATGCTGGCTGGAGAATTCTGGGAGTTGAAGTCCACAAGTCTTAAAGCTGCCAAGTTTGAAGATCTCTGCCCTAACCCTTCATCCCACCTTGAGGATTATATCTGACAAGCATGAAAGCGTCTATGCCATTTAGTGGTAACCTGTCTTGTTTCTACGACTGCTTCCAACCTGTTTTCTTAATCGCAAATAATCAACCAACCAGAGAAAAAGCTGGAAAGCTGTCCCATCAGTATGGGGCGTGAGTTGTGGGTGTGTTATATGGTGGCTGTTTTTTATTGCCTTTGAGTCAGTCTTCCGCTGACTGCCAGGACATGTCCTTGCAGTTTTCTTGGTAGCGTTCTCCTGTTTAAGAAATGTTTTGCCCTTCCTAGGGCTGAAAGAGGATTCCAGGCCCAAAGTAAGCCTTCTGACTTAAGGCAGGATTAGCATTCATGCTCTCCTGATTTCTGGCCTGGCGCTTCTGTCCACTATTCCAGATTGGTCCTCTGCATTACTGCAGAACCTATTATTGGAAAGTGACACCATAACATGAATCTGAGCATTGTGTGATAGACTTGCACTCTGAAGTATCTCTAGGAAGCATGTGCACTTGGTAAACAGTGGGCCGGTAAATGTTACAAAGATCTGTGAATGAGGTTGCTGGGTTATCGTACGTGGGGTATGTGGTTAAAAACGGGAGCCACAAGAACATGGAAAGAGGCTCTTTCCTCTCAGAAGGCTGATGGGAAAAATCCCCATTGGAATTTAATTTCCTTTGCGGCTGTTTAACTTCTGCGAACTAAGGAGCGAAGTGCTCTCTATTTCCCAGGATATTTTGGGGTCTGCAACTAAATCTGCTCCAAGCTTCAGAGCTCTCTATTTATAATCTGGTTGCTAGGAAACTTGCTGTACTTTTCACTGCTGCTTTGTTGTAAATGAGCAGTTGGAAGAACAAGGCTTTTCTGCCGTCTCAAGACCTGTTAGAGAGTTCTAACAGGAACTCTCAGGAACAGGAACAAGTCACTCTGCCCTTCTGGGTGAAGATGGGCATAGTCACTCTACTCACCTACAAAAGGGCCTGGTGGAGGGCATGCTGCCTGTTGGCGTAGACCAGTGATGGCTAACCTTGTTGCCATTGTGTGCCAAAAGCGGGGGGAGCATGGGGGGTGTCACACATGCACATTCTCCTCAGTATTCTATGTGCCCTGCCCCTCTGTGCATGTGTACATGACCCCCCCTTGCTTCCCCCGCTTTTGGCACATTATGGCTTGGTGGGCCCAGTAGGCCCATGTTTGCCCTCCCTAGGCTCCAGAACCTTTTTAGGAACCTGGGGAGTGCAAAAACAGCCTTCCCCATCCCCCTGGAGGCTGGAAACAATCTGTTTCCCAACTTCTGGTGGGCCCAGAAGGCCCGAAAATCAGCTGGCCAGTGTGCGCATGCACACCAGAGCTGAGTTTGTGGCTCCATGTGCCACCTGTGGCACGCATGCCATAGGTTCACCATCATGGGCGTAGATAATATGAACCAGCAACTGAACTGTCCTTATGCTTTCAGAAAAATCGAGCAATCTATATTTGATACAGGATTCCATGTTTTTTTTGTTTTTACTTGGCAGAAACTTCCAAGCAAGTTCAAGAAGATCTATGCAGAGTTTGAAAGCTTAATGGTAAATGGCAATACAGATTTCATTCTGTGCACGGCACATTCTGGATACGTTTAATTTTCGAACTTGATTCTAAATCCCTCTACTTTTCTACGTTTTATGTGTCCTTGCGTGACTTTAAAGAATTTACGATCCCGTTACAGTGCTGATAAAACAAGCATATATGACTAATAAATTACACTCTCAGGGAACCTGTTCTGAGAAAATGTCTGTCCTACTTAGAGTCCATCTGGGAAATCTAAAAAACTTTCATCTTCCTTAGATAGCCCGACTTTAAATTTGTTCATGCGCTATTTTTACAGAATCCTAGTTTTATAGCTTATAGAGATGGAGCAGCAAATGCACGAAGAAGAAGTAGAAATATAAACCAGAGAATTAAGCATGTTAAATTATAACCACAGAGCCACTTTTGGTGCAGATAGGTGGTTAGCCTATTTTTTAAATTTAAAAAATGTACTTCAGACTTTAATCTGCCTTTCAAGAAAAGGTGACTGTAATTTACATATATTTGAATTTGTCCAATACCTCTTTCTTTCTTTTCTTTTGTTGTTTTTAGGACCCTTCAAGAAACCATAGGGCCTACAGACTCACAGTTGCTAAACTGGAACCGCCTATAATTCCCTTTATGCCTTTACTCATCAAAGGTAACAAACTAAAGGGGAAAAAAAGATGAATTTAAAAATGAGATATTTTAAATTAGACATATGATCCTGTCTCTGCAGTTTCCCAACTCTTAAAGATGGAAAAATATATTCATATATCTAAATATTAACTTATCTAACAAACAAGGTTTATGAAAATACGTTAAACGTTGCTGGTTTTTTACAAGAAAATACTTCAAGTAGGTGTATTAGGGTCAAAAAAACTGATATATATTCCCTAAATTAAATTTCTGCTGTTTATATGGATTTATTTATATTGCAGACATGACATTTACATATGAAGGTAACAAGACCTTTATTGACAATCTGGTGAACTTTGAAAAAATGGTAGGTAATGCGTATTCCCAAAGCAAATGTGTTGATGAGTGACATCCTTATCATGCTGAAATCAATAGAAAAATAATAGTTTTGATTTTGGAATGTGGGTTTCTATTGCTGTGCAAAAAGAGCCTTAGTGGGCAGGCATTGGAGCAAGAAGCTATCAGATGTTAAATTAATTCAAAGTTGCAAAAGATCCCATTGCCAAGAAAACTTTCTCATCAATCAACCAGTAATTTTAGTTCAATGGATCCAGAATAATGTCTTTTTGACACTTCATTTCCTTTTGCAGGTTAGCTTTATTCATTGAATGAATGAAGCCGAGGCAATTTTCCTTCCATGATTATGCATCACTCTTAATTTTCCTCTGTCACCAATTTGTGTCCAAGATTTAACCAGAATGTTGTACGTTCTATCTTTTTCAAAAGCAGCAAATATTCAAGGCTGTACCACTTCATAATACTATGACTAAATTCTTTTCCTATTACTATTTTTTAAAAAATTCAAGACATATAACACATTCTCGATCTCACTAAATGTTGATGAAGAATTTTTGAAACTAGTCTATATGGCAGAACAGTGCCATCAGCGGCTGGTTCTCCTATTTACTGGGGCCCTTCACCCTTGAGGTATGAAATGAGGATTAGCAAACGTGCACATATTAGTGTTCAGGCTTTATGGATCTGAACAAAAGGAGTTCACACACTGATCCTTATAGGGGAAAAAAGAAGGGGGCAAGCATGCTTTCATTTTTGGAACATAGAGATTATGCAAAAAAGTGTGACTTAAACAGCAGTTTTTGTATGATATGTATGAATATTTATAACAACATTGAAGCCTGGTCCAGAAACGGATTAGCAGGTAATGTGGCTGGCCTGTTGCCATGATTCTAGGCTGTGGGTAGAGCGTAGAGGAAGCAAACTCAGAGTCTCCATGGCTTTGTCTGTCTGTTCTGTTTTGGAGGAATCCAGATCTTCAGTTTTCCCTCAAACGACTTCCAAAACACTCTGCATTAAAAGTAAATGAATGTTCAGTGGATATACAATGTTGTACCTGGCTGCTCTTTCAGAAATGCCTCCATTATTATTATCTTGTCCCTTATATGCATGACACATCATAAGACCCACTATCATTTCACGTTAAATCAATATCAAGAACTACCCCTGCATCATCAAATTACTGTTTCAGAAGCAGCCTTATAATTAAAATAGAGTTGAGAGGCGCCACTATATTTGTTATAGTATGCAATGGTTGGGGGAATTCGGCTTTCTTAAAGTTAACATTTGCTTGAGTTGCATTACTGATAGGAAGGAATTATCAAAATTCTTCCTTGATATTAAGGATAACTCAACTGAGGGAGAAAGGCAGGTGAAATGACAATAAATTTAAATTCCACTGATTTAAATGGATTTACCACAAGGACGACTAAATCTGGATTTAACGCAATTTGCCTCCTAGTAGATGCTATAAGAAGGTTGTTCTTAGGTATACTTGAATTTCAGCATAATTTTCAGAACTGCCTTGGGTTAACATGGGAATAAGAAACCTGTTCAGTATGGAGATAAAGAAAGCATTTTATTGAATGTATTCATGGAAGATATGATCCCATTTTGTTTTGATAGCATAGGACAGTGATGACTAACCTTTTTGCCGTCACTTGCCAAAAACGGGGGGAGTGTCGGAAGGTCACACCCATAATTCAATGCGTCCCACCCTCCCACCCTCTCCCCGCTTTTGGCATGCAATGTCATGGTGGGCCTAATACTCCCATTTTTCACCCTCCGCAGGCTCCAGAGGCTTTATTGGAGCCTGGAGAGGGCGAAAATGGCCTTCCCCACCCCACCTGGAGGCCATCCAGAGGCCAGAAAAGGCCCATTTCCCAACTTCCGGAGCTAAGCTAGGGCAACACTCATGTGCCCACCGATATGACTCCATAGGTTTCCCATCACGGGCATAGGATATACTGCATATTTAGCTATCAGATACTGAGGATGGCAGAGGCTGTTAGCAAAAGATTATGAGTATCACATGGCTTGTGGGGTGCTCCTAAATTGGTCCCTTCCTGTGCTTTGAAAGGAATTGTTTCATTACAAGTAGGTCAACTTGATCAGCTCACGGAATATAAGGGAATGCCATATTGTCCTTCTTCTTAGCCATCAAATGTTTAGAACAGAGCAAAACCCTTTATTTCCATACCTATGAATTCCCAGAAATATTGGTCTATCTATCACTATAGGTAGGATAATTCTGGGTAAGATGGACTTGCTCTGGTCCATCCAAAGGATTTTTAAAATATTCCTAGAAATAGATTTTTACCAGCATTCTGCATGCTAATTTGAATTTAGAATGAAGAGAATGAGGAAGAAGAGGATATTACATACAGCATGTATGCATTCAAGAACAATGGACTCATTAAGATAAACCAATTAGAGAAAGCTTAGGTTTAATGATATCTGCCCTGAATAATGTATTCCTTATCAAACAAAGTTCCCAGATGTTTGGAGCTGGTGATGGGTATATGGACTTTGGGAATTTGGACTAATTTCAAAATTGTTATATCAGAAGACAAGATGTGAAATACTTATCGTCACCCAAATTTCTTATCACTTATTCCTAGTTTAATCTTTGGGATTTTTCTTCTGGGTAGGTATAATGGAGCGAAGAGCATGATAGATAAAAGCAGAAATGTCCCCAGACACATTGGTGCCAATGAGCTCCAGTTTAGGTATCCAGGATGTAATAGAATTGGTGCTTAAATGTGCTTTCTTTGGTGATTTCCCCCTCTCTATTTTCAGCGCATGATTTCAAATACTATTAAGACAGTGAGATTTTGTCGGAGCCTGCCTTTCAGTAAGTATTGCAATACTTCTGTTGTCATAATGACATTTTTTTACCAGTTTCATCACTGCATAGTGTCATAGATTGGAAACAATGAGTAAAAACTAGAAGTAGAATCAAATGCTCCTGAAATCAGCTTTTCTAGGTTTTTAGGAGAGAAAGGAAGGTAGCTTTGAAATTATGGGGGTCATTTTTGCCAGATCATAAATATTATCTCTGCTAATAAAATAATAATGCATAATTCTCCAGTATCCGTCAAAATAATGTTAAATGTACAAAATTTTAATGTAATTTTAAGGTAAAGTAACTCATTGCCTTGAGTCTCAGTGGAAATATAAGTCTGATAAGCAGTAACTTATAGCTAGTCCTCGATTTACGATCACAATTGAGCCCAAAATTTCTGTTCTTAAGTGAGACATTTGTTAAGTGAGTTCTGCCCCTTTTTATGACTTTTCTTGCCACAGTTGTTAAGTGAATCACAGCAGTTGATAAGTTAGTAACCCGGTTGTTAAGTGAATCTGGCTTCCCCATTGGCTTTGCTTGTCAGGAGGTCACAGAAAGTGATCACATGATCTTGTGACACAGCAATGGTCATAAATGTGAACCAGTTGCCAAGCGTCTGAATTTTGATCACATGATTCATGCTGCAATGGTCATAAGTGTGAAAAAACGGTCATAAGTCATGTTTCTCAGTGCCGCGAACAGTCACTAGATGAATGGTTGGAAGTCGAGGACTACCTGCAAGAAATGGCTTATGTTGGACTTTGACTAAGCATACCAATAGCTCTTCATTTCTGTTTCATCAGGTCCTGATGCATCTCAAGCAAATAAGAACCATCAGGATCTCCGGGGTTATGTCCGTCAATTAAATGTGATTGATAACCAGAGGACTTTATCACAGATGTCACACCGTCTTGAGCCACGGCGCACTTAAGCATCGGGGATTATAAACCAACCCCCCCCCTTTCTCCAATACAAGGTCGTTCCTAAGAACAATCTCTCTTTTTGCTACTGCACTGCCACCGCAGAGAGAAGCAACAATGAATTCTACCCTAAGATCTTTGGTCATTAATGCACAATGTTCCTACCACCCAGGAGACAGCAGAGATGTTTGGCTGATGAAGAGGACATGACCTGTAGCCGAGAGGTTGCCAAGATTGTACACTCTACATTCATGTAAAAAGTTTTGTACATAATAGAAGTCTTTATTTAAAAATGGAGAGGATTCCAAAAGCTTGGTGAGATGAGTATTTAAGAAAAAAAAAGTATGAATGTATTCCTTGGCTAATAGAAGAAATTAAATGTCTGGTCCACTACAAAATTAAATGCCCTATGGATTTGCATGTTCAGTTTAAATGGTTTCAGTAGCAAAAATCATTAGTAGCAGAAAAAAAAATACAGCAACATCCTATACCATGTTTTTCATATTCAGAGAATAGTTAAGAGCCTTTTTTCCCTGCAAGAGAAATATATTTTTTAAAAGTCAACTCTAACCACATTTGCCTTACAGCAGTTGATCATTATGGCCACCTCAGAAGCCCTAAGACTGTCTGGGTCCTTAATATGTTGGTATCTATCATGTAGATTTCACTATCGGGTTTTTTTTTGTGTCTTCTTTTTAATTGCCAATCAGGATTTTAACCATTGTCAAAATAAAGTAATGTGGTTTTCAAAAACAGAATTGGAAACAGGTGGGAAGATACAAATTCAAAAAGAGCACAATCTGCACAATTGTTCAAGGTAATATTTTCCTGGATATAGGAAGTCTTTAAACTCAGCTGCACTGCTGGATGATTTAAGTGGTATTTCTAGACTAAACTTTACAAAATATCTTCTAATTTTCAGGAATCATTTTGCACTTTTCAACAGGCAGTATATGCAAGTGTTAATTTATTTCTATATGTGTTAGGCATTGTCCCATGAAAAAATATTTTATCTATTTTATTTAGCATGTAATTGAAGTACAGGTTTCTGTTTATATTTGGTCTGTATTTTGTGCTAAAAGGAGATGGTTTATGATTTATGTAAATAAAATGCACTAATTAAATATAATTGCCAAATAAAATTTGTTCCTTGTTTATTTAAAAAGGAGACACATTATCTTAATCCTTTTTAATTTGTTGCCATAGGTACAATCTTTTGCCATTGGACTTTGCTGTTAGTAGTATTTTCACTGACCCCAAAATTCAGGCTTCAGCGGTTACTGTAGAAAATAACTGGATTTGATTTAGTTTATATCATAGGCTGCCCATTTTATTTATTTATTTATTAATTATTATTTATTTATTAGATTTATATACCGCCCCTCTCCTCATGGACTCGGGGCGGTGTACAGCCAAATTCACATTTAAA